>JAXIVJ010004978.1:0-5000 GCA_036785665.1 Chirona hameri
CAGCGAGTAGTACATCACTAGTCACAGCGAGTAGTACATCCACTAGTCACAGCGAGTAGTACATCACTAGTCACATCGAGTAGTACATCACTAGTCACAGCGAGTAGTACATCACTAGTCACAGCGAGTAGTACATCACTAGTCACAGCGAGTAGTACATCACTAGTCACAGCGAGTAGTACATCACTAGTCACAGCGAGTAGTACATCACTAGTCACAGCGAGTAGTACATCACTAGTCACAGCGAGTAGTACATCACTATCACAGCGAGTAGTACATCTAGTCACAGCGAGTAGTACATCACTAGTCACAGCGAGTAGTACATCACTAGTCACAGCGAGTAGTACATCACTAGTCACAGCGAGTAGTACATCACTAGTCACAGCGAGTAGTACATCACTAGTCACAGCGAGTAGTACATCACTAGTCACAGCGAGTAGTACATCACTAGTCACAGCGAGTAGTACATCACTAGTCACAGCGAGTAGTACATCACTAGTCACAGCGAGTAGTACATCACTAGTCACAGCGAGTAGTACATCACTAGTCACAGCGAGTAGTACATCACTAGTCACAGCGAGTAGTACATCACTAGTCACAGCGAGTAGTACATCACTAGTCACAGCGAGTAGTACATCACTAGTCACAGCGAGTAGTACATCACTAGTCACAGCGAGTAGTACATCACTAGTCACAGCGAGTAGTACATCACTAGTCACAGCGAGTAGTACATCACTAGTCACAGCGAGTAGTACAACACTAGTCACAGCGAGTAGTACATCACTAGTCACAGCGAGTAGTACATCACTAGTCACAGCGAGTAGTACATCACTAGTCACAGCGAGTAGTACATCACTAGTCACAGCGAGTAGTACATTACTAGTCACAGCGAGTAGTACATCACTAGTCACAGCGAGTAGTACATCACTAGTCACATCGAGTAGTACATCACTAGTCACAGCGAGTAGTACATCACTAGTCACAGCGAGTAGTACATCACTAGTCACAGCGAGTAGTACATCACTAGTCACATCGAGTAGTACATCACTAGTCACAGTGAGTAGTACAGCACTAGTCACATCGAGTAGTACAGCATTAGTCACAGCGAGTAGTACATCACTAGTCACAGCGAGTAGTACAGCACTAGTCAATCCTTTCTTGATCGGATTTAATCTTTTCTAACGGAGTTTCGCTATTAAATATTTGACTGAGGAATGCATGTAAAAAAAGCAGGACTTACATGCTTGACCAATTACTTGTTATTTTACGACACAGCTTCGCATCACAGAGTCGTGCGCACTACAACCGTTTCGTCGCTCCAGCGGACAAGCTCGGCGTGCATAACCCGAGTGGGCTCTACAAGCGCGGAAATTGACAGTGCCTAGCAATGAGATGATATACGCCACGCTCTACTCACGCTTGTGACGTCATCACACCAAAGGCTCTCAAAGTGGTGCTGTCTGAGCTATCGTGACATGATCTGAACATCCACGGCGCTATACTATAACGCAGGCGAGACGTTGACAGACGGACGTGCCAATTTTGGGCCGCGTTCCGGTGCCCGCGCGAGTGCATCGGATACCACGACACTGCTACGCGGCTGTATTAGGAGTGGGATATTTGTTTTCGACTGGCGGTTGAATGTGTTTAGGAACTAGGTTGTATGTATATTGGCGCCCGGAGAATGCGGCATCGATATTCAGGATGAGTCATAGTGCAGGCATACATTAAGGTGTCATCAACTGGTGAGTCATCGATGGTGGGATTCATGCTATGCGAAATCGTCTAATTAAAAAACAAGAAATCCGAGAATAAGCGTCAAGGACGGCTCACGGCTTAAGCAACCCAAATTTAGTTCCCTTGTGTGAAATACCTGATATTGTGTTGAGGAAATTATAAACGCGAATACAATATCCTCCACCGTAAGGATAACGATTTTATAGCGAACTACGTACACATTCACACTTCACTATATCAAGTTCCACGACCAACGAGCCGAAAAAGCGCGACATGCTATCAACATTCCTTCTACCGCAGCTGTTTTACCTTCACCCGGTATTTGGGTGAGCGTTGATTGATGATCTCCTTAATACATATTTACACTCTCCAACCACCTGCTGTCGCCTCTAGAGGCAGCATTAGCATACCTAAGCAGACACCACCTCTCCCACCACGACCGCGCCGGTCGGGGCCGCGGCCAGGCGACCTGTGACGTCACACTTCCGGTGTGTTTCGTCCCCGAGCCAGGCTCGTGGTTCAAAGCTGCCGCTCCCCGATGTCGCCGCTGGCAGATACCGCGGCGGCCGCTAGGGCTCTAATCATGCTCACCGCGCCGGCCGGCCGTCCGCCCAGCCAGCCGTCCAGTCAGCGTCGTCCAGTCAGCGTCGGGGCCGTCCACGCCGCGGCGGTCAGTGGAGGTCTAGCAACACGTCTGCCTTTGTCAGGGAGTGCCGCAGGCTCCTGCTACCGTGATACGCGGCGCGGAGAGAGAGATAGGGAGAGAGAGAGGGCGAGAGACGACCTCCGGCACTGTTGTTCAGAGGCGCGGACGCCGGGCTGCAGGATGCAGGAGGCCAGGCAGG
Organism: Chirona hameri; assembly: GCA_036785665.1. Classification (NCBI taxonomy): domain Eukaryota; kingdom Metazoa; phylum Arthropoda; class Thecostraca; order Balanomorpha; family Balanidae; genus Chirona; species Chirona hameri. Next base: position 2,583 of record JAXIVJ010004978.1, read on the forward strand.
ATGTAAGAGTCGGGAGGCCTCTGGGGCGGGTGTAGGGAAATGTTGGGGTGGGAGATGTTATGAGGCGTGTGTGGGGTGGAAAGGAACACAATGGTGCTGACGTTTAATGTGAACATTTTTACATCGTGCATAATCAGTACCAGTGGCGGATCTAGGTTTCAAGCTTGTGTATGGGGGGGGGGGGGGGGATAGTTTGACTCCGCATGCTCCCACATGAGGGCACCGTCAGCGAAAACTCATTGAGCGGGAGGAATGTGAGCGAAAAATTGTCGACCGAGAGGGAGTGAAATTATCAAGAATTGTTTTCCCCCAACCGTAGATCCGCAACCATGGGGACATACTTATATTGACCCCCTCCCCCTCCCCCACCATATTCCTGTGAAGAGCAATTGCCCCTAATACTCCCTGGATCCGCCCAGTGATCAATACTAAGGCTGTCCATACCTGTGTCCGTACCACGGGCGGTCGGGCGGTCGGGCGCGTCGGGGGGGCGGTCGGGCGGTCGGGCGGTCGGCGGTCGGGCGGTCGGGCGGTCGGGCGGTCGGGCGGTCGGGCGGTCGGGCGGTCGGGCGGTCGGGCGGTCGGGCGGTCGGGCGGTCGGGCGGGCGGGCGGGCGGTCGGGCGGTCGGGCGGTCGGTCGGTCGGTCGGTCGGTCGGTCGGTCGGTCGGTCGGTCGGTCGGTCGGTCGGTCGGTCGGTCGGTCCGGTCGGTCGGTCGGTCGGTCGGTCGGTCGGTCGGTCGGTCTGTCGGTCGGTCGGTCGGTCGGTCGGTCGGTCGGTCGGTCGGTCGGTCGGTCGGTCGGTCGGTCGGTCGGTCGGTCGGTCGGTCGGTCGGTCGGTCGGTCGGTCGGTCGGTCGGTCGGTCGGTCGGTCGGTCGGTCGGTCGGTCGGTCGTCGGTCGGTCGGTCGGTCGGTCGGTCGGTCGTCGGTCGGTCGGTCGGTCGGTCGTCGGTCGGTCGGTCGGTCGGTCGGTCGGTCGGTCGTCGGTCGGTCGTCGGTCGGTCGGTCGGTCGGTCGGTCGGTCGGTCGGTCGGTCGGTCGGTCGGTCGGTCGGTCGGTCGGTCGGTCGGTCGGTCGGTCGGTCGGTCGGTCGGTCGGTCGGTCGGTCGGTCGGTCGGTCGGTCGGTCGGTCGGATCGGTCGGTCGTCGGTCGGTCGGTCGGTTCCGGTCGGTCGGTCGGTCGGTCGGTCGGTCGGTCGGTCGGTTCGGTCGGTCGGTCGTCGGTCGGTCGGTCGGTCGGTCGGTCGGTCGGTCGGTCGGTCGGTCGTCGGTCGGTGTCGGTCGCGTCGGTCGGTCGTCGGTCGGTCGGTCGGTCGGTCGGTCGGTCGGTCGGTCGGTCGGTTCGGTCGGTCGGTCGGTCGGTCGGTCGGTCGGTCGGTCGGTCGGTCGGTCGGTCGGTCGGTCGGTCGGTCGGTTCGGTCGGTCGGTCGGTCGTCGTCGGTCGGTCGGTCGGTCGGTCGGTCGTCGGTCGGTCGGTCGGTCGGTCGGTCGGTCGGTCGGTCGGTCGGTCGGTCGGTCGGTCGGTCGGTCGGGTCGTCGGTCGGTCCGGTCGGGTCGGTCGGTCGGTCGGTCGGTCGGTCGGTCGGTCGGTCGGTCGGTCGGTCGTCGGTCGGTCGGTCCGGTCGGTCGGTCGGTCGGTCGGTCGGTCGGTCGGTCGTCGGTCGGTCGGTCGGTCGGTCGGTCGGTCGGTCGCGTCGGTCGGATCGGTCGGTCGGTCGGTCGGTCGGTCGGTCGGTCGTCGGTCGGTCGGTCGTCGGTCGGTCGGTCGGTCGGTCGGTCGGTCGTCGGTCGGTCGGTCGGTCGGTCGGTCGGTCGGTCGGTCGGTCGGTCGGTCGGTGGTCGGTCGGTCGGTCGGTCGGTCGGTCGGGTCGGTCGGTCGGTCGTCGGTCGGTCGGTCGGTCGGTCGGTCGGTCGGTCGGTCGGTCGGTCGGTCGGTCGGGTCGGTCGGTCGGTCGGTCGGTCGGTCGGTCGGTCGGTCGGTCGGTCGGTCGGTCGGTCGGTCGGTCGGTCGGCCGGTCGGTCGGTCGGTCGGTCGGTCGGTCGGTCGGTCGGTCGGTCGGTCGGTCGGTCGGTCGGTCGGTCGGTCGGTCGGTCGGTCGGTCGGTCACGGTCGGTCGGTCGGTCGGTCGGTCGGTCGGTCGGTCGGGTCGTCGGTCGGTCGGTCGGTCGGTCGGTCGGTCGGTCGGTCGGTCGGTCGGTCGGTCGGTCGGTCGGTTCGGTCGGTCGGTCGGTCGGTCGGTCGGTCGGTCGGTCGGTCGGTCGGTCGGTCGGTCGGTCGGTCGGTCGGTCGGTCGGTCGGTCGGTCGGTCGGTCGGTCGGTCGGTCGGTCGGTCGGTCGGTCGGTCGGTCGGTCGGTCGGTCGGTCGGTCGGTCGGTCGGTCGGTCGGTCGGTCGGTCGGTCGGTCGGTCGGTCGGTCGG
>JAXIVJ010004978.1:7500-77878 GCA_036785665.1 Chirona hameri
CGTAATTTCCTACAAACCACATGCTGTAAATATCGAGGCAAGCTAGGGTCCATTTACATGCATATGACAAACAAGTGTCCCATACTTGCACTTGTAAAGCCCTGTAAAGCTAGGAAGACAACTCTGTCACAAAGCATGGATCGTGAGGTTGAGAATGCCGAAGGTCATCCCTATTTTACATTCTCCATTTACACTATTTTATAAAATAATTAACGCAAAATAAATGCCATAAATTGTTCCATTATTTATATAATGTTGTATTTTGTTTGCTTCCTTTTCTGTATCAGATGGAGAGTAGAACGAGAGACTACACTTCAAAGTAGATGAATTATTAAATAGTTGACAAGTGAAACACACTTACAGCTTGACAAAGGCTCGTCTGACCTCATATAACCATGCGCTGTGTATCCGGCCTCTGGCACGTACAGTGTGACAGTAAATTTACAATTTCAACATTAATGTGTGCTTATTTCGTGCACAAAATTGATAGAAGCATCACTATTTTTGATAGAAGCATCACTATTTTTGATAGAAGCATCACTATTTTTGATAGAAGCATCACTATTTTTGGCCATGCCGATATAACGGGTGGGCACTAAATTATTGGACACGCTTTGAAACGTAGCTGGACTATGTTTAGTCACATCCAGATGAAAATTGGCCAGCGCCGTGCCGAGCTGCAGCACGCACGCGCTCACCGACCCTCATCATCATCATGGTGCGCGGCACCTCTTCGTCGATGGACAGTGTGGATCCGGCGTCTCAGCTTCTCGCCAGAACGAGCTTCCCAGCCTCTCACGTACACCTTCTGCTTATCCATGCCCCAGAAATCTTCTATGTGGCGCAGCTGGGGCACGTTAGGGGTGTTCTCGTCGCGCTCGACCACCTGGACTTTGACCTCCGTCAGCAGCTTCACCGTCTCCCGGGCATAATGCGCAGTCGCCAGGCGTAAGCCAGAAGATGTACCCCCCACCCCCCACCCCCCCGCCCCCGGATAGTGCTGGCGAATAAAGGGGGCCAGAACCTTGCTTAGGCATCGGTCCCGGTCAATAGTTTAGGCTCCATCGGTCCCGGTCAATAGTTTAGGCTCCATCGGTCCCGGGCAATAGTTTAAGCTCCAGAGGTCATCATGTCACGCCGACTGTTTTTGGTCCAAAAGTTTGTTGTTTCGCGAATAATTTTTTACATAATAAAGATATGGCAATTATTTTGACACTTCATCGTGTTTGTCTCATCAAGGTGCTTCGAACCATATTAATGATGACCAGGTTAGGTCAACTTCGAAATACGAGCTAAACGATACCAGCATGGGTTTGCTATAATTTGGATTAATATCAACGTATTTGGCCCCAGATCTCGAGCATGCTGCTTGGAAAAGGGTGGAATTACTACTGAGGAATCAAAATACATACGTTTTTGAGCGTATGAACAAAATATAATGTTTTTTCATTGTGCAAAATTTCTCCAAAAAAATATTTAAAAATGGACAAAACATAACATCTCAAAGCGTTGTCCAAAAACGTAGTGCCCACCCGTTATGTTGTCACAACATGAAGTGCATGAATGTAGTTATGTTTGTAATGAGTTGTTCGGCGCCGCAGTAGCTCCAATTCAAATGCAATGTTTTCAGATGGAATGTCGGATCGAGCAATTCCTAAAACATTATAACATGACATGACGGGCTCTTCGTGAAAGACTTCCTAAAAATAAATATTTTCATGCTAAAATATGCAGCGTCGCACTGATAATTAAGTGATAGTGCTGAAAAGTAAATATGTACTGATTGCACTTCTTAATTACGACATATACCAGCAAGCTCAGCGACATTTAGGTATGAACTCTAATAGTGTTTATTTTGGAGAATGTAATGATAAAATTGATAACAACTGCAATGGAATAGCGCTCTCTGGATAAACTCGAGCTCTGCGATTTGACAATGTGCACTCGAGTGAGCTTTTATATAACATAACTAACTTAATGATTATGAGCCTCATGCTGTATTCTGACAGGAAAGTGTATCTGAAACGAACCGCAATTTCAAACTTCATACATTCGGTTTTTCGTTTCGTTTTCTTTCCCCATCCGGAAGGTCCATTTCGTAATTTCTTGTGCCTCGCATTTGAAAGCACACTGGGGATACCGCATTCCTCGCATGACTGGAGCACTATCACCACCATCTAAAACTGGCCATTAGGTCATGCCCATTCACAGCACATTGATTTAGGTCGGCTAATATATGCCATACCCATTGTTTTTCCCGTCAGTTTGTTACGAGCCAGGCGGCGGACCGGACGTTCACCGAATACCTTCCCTCTGTATTTTCGTTTGTAGATAGAGTGCCGACGGGCGATAGGCCATCTCGGCCCGGTCACCCTGTAATCCCAGCGTGTTGTCACTGAATCCGGGACGGGAGTGACCACCCTGCCCGCGCCGGTGAAGGCCGCCATTAGTCGCCAGAGTCAGGGAAGGGGGGACAGAGGGGGTGCAGTCTCGACCAGCCCAGAGACGACCTCAGACCACTCCTCCATCTGGGATGGGTCTTCCGGCCCAGCTGCTTCCTGTGTTTGCCTCACTCGTAACATATTTTCCGCGCAGTTCGGTTATAGTCTTCCCAGGCTCACACTGCTGCAGGTGCTCCCAGAGGTGCAGTTCGTGTGGCAGTACTCCACCCCGTCCAGTCAAGGTCAGGTCCGTTCCACCCAGTCAGGGTCACCTGGCCTAGAACGGCTACCCTGAAACTCCCGCCACGACCCCGCACTGTCCTCGCCGCACCGCGCTCTCCGCCGGATCGCCTCTATTTCCGGTGCGTCCGCACTCCGCCCACCTCTTCGCCGGCGGGCGCGGCTGAACCCCACCAGGCAGGGGAGCTTCTGGGGTCGGGTGTCCGTCTCCCATCCACCGGCATACCTCGGGTACCTGCCTCCTCCCCTCCCCCAGCCGCCTCCCGCCGCCGCAGGCCGCCGCAGGCCGCCGCGGCCCGCTCCTTCCGGTCCACCTGGGCCCGGTGGCACTGTTGTCACGTGTTTGTCTCCGTTCTCATGAGGAGGCGTGTGTGTTTAGCGTGGGAGGGAGGGCGGCGGCGGGCGGGACGGCGGGGACGGCGGGGTCGACGGTTAGATACGTCTTGGCCCTCCGCTGTCGCCCCATGATCAATCGTTGGTGTCGGGACAGGGGCGGGGTGGCCGCTGCGCCTCGGCCGGGCCCCGGATCGCAGGGACAAGAAGACAACGGGACCCATGGCGGAATGTGCACCTGGACATGGCGCGTACAGGTGATCTCAAAGTCACGTGCCAGAGCCAGGCGACGGAGGAAAACCGAAGGCGCAATGTCTACCGTGGCAATGGAAGCATCCGTGCTTCTAAACAATATGTGGTTGTGTGTGAACGCAGCCATTCGTGCCTTCACACAAACCCCAAAGAAGAGTTCCGGGATTTGATCTCTATTTTCTGTGAGCAATTCGTCGACTGATCCGTTACGGTCTCAAATTGTATTTATCAAATTTGTGAGTATTTTGTATTTGCCAGGAATCAAATGATCCTAGATTCTTTACAGCAATTTGTTTAGTTTACCGAAGTATCTAATTCTAGCAAATTTATAACTCTCTGAACCAATAACTTTGAGGATATATCGATAGGTCTTTCACTATTTATTGTACATAAACATGATTGTATTTTAGAGCCACTGGTATATTTTTTTTGTCGTAAATCCTTCACTAAATGAGACATTTTACCATGGTATGCAGTTTGATCCAAGATCTTTGGATTTTATATCCCATTGTGAAGTATTGTCACGGAGTTGTGCCGCACCCAAATATTTATTGCTAAATTTCGTAGAGCGATCCACAGATAAAAATAAAAAAGAGAAGAAAGAAAGAAGACGAAAATAATATCAAACACACTGTTACTTTGTAATTTGTATCGTGATATATTGTGGGAATCTAAATCTGTCGTTGGATTTGCAGAAAAACTGAGGGATCATGGATCCCTTTTTTAGCATTGCACGGGTCTGTACTAGTGTTCGTCACGGGCCCACCAACCACCAGTCCGGCCCGGCCCAGGCCCATTAACCCCCGTAGGGAAAGACCTTTTTTACGGGAAAGACCTTTTTCACCTTCGCCCTACAGAAGGGGGGGGGGGGCGGAGGCTGACAGGACCCCCTGTTAACTTCCAAACCAAGTAACTTAGAGCAATGCGGTAAGAACCAGCATGTTGCCTGTCATGAGAGGAATCTAACAGTTTGCGATTTTAGGTTTCAGGTCAGCGGGTGACCTTCCAGGACAAGTGAATGACCTCGGATTTACCACGTCCAGAACAGCGATTTTGCTCTTCAGAAAACCTCAAAATTAGAAATTGATAAACGTAAATCAAAAGCCATGTTTCTAGACCAGTTTTAGCTCAGAAATACAAAAAGTTAATGATTTATTCGTATCTTGTCAAAAAAGTCAACAAAAGTAATACAAAAAATGATGGGATCAGTTTCTTACACTTAGAGAGCCATCACTCAGTCCACAATGACGATATTGCTTTGAGATTTGGTATGGGTATTGTCCATACTCAGTTCTTTCACATATATTCCAGTTTTTGTAACTGTTTAAAAATGTTGATTTTGTGGGGATAAAAAACAGTTTTATTTTTATTTTAGGGATCGAACTTAAAATTTTGCAAATCCGAGATTGCCATTTTAAAGAGAATACCATTTTGTATCTTTGGTGACTTGCGTTTGCAATGTTCTTTAAAACTCTGTTTTCTACGATTTTTCAAATATTTCTCTTTTTTACCAACATGACGTCATCAAAACATGATTATCTCCCAAACTACTAAACAAATTACAACTCAATTTTTACAGCATACGTATAATTGTTGTAAACTCAGCTGCCAAAACTGTCAGCAATATGCGCCGCATGTGTAAAAAGTTATTCAATAAAAACCTCAGGGGGGCCTGTCAGGCGAGGTAGGGTGTAGGGCGAGGGTTAACACCAAGCCCAGGCCTTGACCAGGCCCGGTCAAATTCATAATATAGAGGCCCAGGCCCGGTCCGGCCCGTTCAGATTAAGCATATAATTATTGTATATAATTATTATTAAGCATATAATTTATTATAATTGTCAGGCGAGGTAGGGTGTAGGGCGAGGGTTAACACCAAGCCCAGGCCCTGACCAGGCCCGGTCAAATTCATAATATAGAGGCCCAGGCCCGGTCCGGCCCGTTCAGATTAAGCATATAATTATTTTCAAAAAATTTGCAATCATTATCCTAGCATATTTACTTGTATACTATAAATGTGAAACAATGAACGAACTATGCTAACCAAAAAAACAAAAAGCCACAGCCACAGCAACAGTGTGTTGCTGTGTATGTGAACTTCTGGTTTAAATATTTTTTTAGCTCTGACCTGAGCTTGTGCGATGCGCACATTACTTCAAAATTGTCAGGCCCAGGCCCATCCAGAGCCTAGTGATTTCCTTAAAGTTGAGGCCCGGCCCAGGCCCGGCCCAGGCCCGGCCCAGGCCCAGCCCAGGCCCAGCCCAGGCCCAGCCCAGGCCCAGCCCAGGCCCAGCCCAGGCCCAGCCCAGGCCCAGCCCAGGCCCAGCCCAGGCCCAGCCCAGGCCCAGCCCAGGCCCAGCCCAGGCCCAGCCCAGGCCCAGCCCAGGCCCAGCCCATGGCACATAGGCCCAGCCCAGCCCATGACGAATTCTGGTCTGTAAAATGTGTGTATGTACATCATATGAGCTTCATTTGTTTATGTTTGTATTAACTTTTGTGTGATCATCGTATCACACATTTAAATACCAGACTGAGTCGATACAATGCCGGTGTCGTCATGTTCTCAAACTTCGTGTTGTCATTTTTGGGAACATATCACCGGTTTGCGGATGAAGAAAATGTGGCATCCTCGGAGTACCGCTGGGAGCAGCAGAATGCTTGCTACAATACTCGTTGCGAAACCTCCGTCCTCTCCCTTGAACGATTGGGCCAACATCAGTCTTATCATATTCATCAGATTCATCATCACCCGTCATCAGACGTCATCGGGCTGTCATATACCGTCATCGAGCCGTCATCGAGCCGTAATAGACCGTCATCGGGCTGTCATAGACTGTCATCGGGCTGTCATCGAGCCGACATAGACCGTCATCGGGCTGTCATAGACTGTCATCGGGCTGTCATAGACCGTCATCGAGCCGACATAGACCGTCATCGGGCTGTCATAGACCGTCATCGGGCTGTCATCGAGCCTACATAGACCGTCATCGGGCTGCCATAGACCGTCATCGGGCTGTCATCGAGCCGACATAGACCGTCATCGGGCTGTCATAGACCGTCATCGGGCTGTCATCGAGCCGACATAGACCGTCATCGGGCTGCCATAGACCGTCATCGGGCTGTCATAGACCGTCATCGGGCTGCCATAGACCGTCATCGGGCTGCCATAGACCGTCATCGGGCTGCCATAGACCGTCATCGGGCTGTCATAGACCGTCATCGGGCTGTCATAGACCGTCATCGGGCTGCCATAGACCGTCATCGGGCTGTCATAGACCGTCATCGGGCTGCCATAGACCGTCATCGGGCTGCCATAGACCGTCATCGGGCTGTCATAGACCGTCATCGGGCTGTCATCGAGCCGACATAGACCGTCATCGGGCTGCCATAGACCGTCATCGGGCTGTCATAGACCGTCATCGGGCTGTCATAGACCGTCATCGGGCTGCCATAGACCGTCATCGGGCTGTCATAGACCGTCATCGGGCTGTCATAGGCCGTCATCGGGCTGTCATAGACCGTCATCGGGCTGTCATAGACCGTCATTGAGCCGTAATAGACCGTCATCGAGCCGTCATAGACCGTCATAGACCGTCATCGAGCCGTCATATACCGTCATCGAGCCGACATAGACCGTCATCGGGCCGTCATAGACCGTCATCGAGCCGACATAGACCGTCATCGAGCCGTAATAGACCGTCATCGAGGCGGCATAGACCGTCAGTGAGCCGACATCAGACGTCATCGAGCCGACATCAGACGTCATCGAGCCGTCATAGACCGTCAGTGAGCCGTCATAGACCGTCATCGAGCATAATCTGTCGTCATCAACCACCATCACTCAATGTCTGAGGGGTCTGAGTCTGCCCCAGCTTGGCTCCGCTCGGCCCTGTCTCGCTAGGCCTGCTAGTGGCTCTGGCTCGACTCTGCTCCGCTCGACTCGTTTCTGACCCGCTCGGCTCTGCCCTGGCCCTGGCTCGAATCTGTCTCGCTCGGCTCTGCCCTGACCCTGGCTCGACTCTGTCTCGCTCGGCTCTGCCCTGACCCTGGCTCGACTCTGTCCCGCTCGGCTCTGCCCTGACCCTGGCTCGACCCTGTCCCGCTCGCCTCTGCCCTGGCCCTGGCTCGACTCTGTCTCGCTCGGCTCTGCCCTGGCCCTGGCTCGACTCTGTCCCGCTCGGCTCTGCCCTGACCCTGGCTCGACCCTGTCCCGCTCGCCTCTGCCCTGGCCCTGGCTCGACTCTGTCCCGCTCGGCTCTGCCCTGGCCCTGGCTCGACTCTGTACCGCTCGGCTCTGCCCTGGCCCTGGCTCGACTCTGTCCCGCTCGACACTGCCCTGGCCCTGGCTCGACCCTGTCCCGCTCGGCTCTCCCCAGGCCCTGGCTCGACTCTGTCCTGCTCGGCTCTGCCCTGACCCTGGCTCGACCCTGTCCCGCTCGGCTCTGCCCTGACCCTGGCTCGACTCTGTCCCGCTCGACTCTGCCCTGGCCCTGGCTCGACTCTGTCCCGCTCGACTCTGCCCCGCTCGGCTCTGCCCTGCCTGGCTCGTCTCGTCCTAGTTCTGGCTAGATCCTGCCCTGCTCGACTCTGCCCCGCTCGGCTCGGCTCGGCTCGACTCTGCCCAGCTCGACTCTGCCCTGGTCGACTCTGCCCAGCTCGACTCTGCCCTGGTCGACTCTGCCGTGCTCGACTCTTGCCCTGCTTGACTCGGCTCTACTCGGCTCGACTCTGTCCTGCCCTGCCCTGCCCGACTTATCTCGCCCTGCTCTACTCGCTCTGCCCCGCTCGACTCTGCCCCGTTAGGCCCGACTCTGCCCCGCTCGGCCCGACTCTGCTCACTCGGCTCGGCTCATCTAGGGCTCAACTCTGCCCCGCTTGGGCTCGACTCTGCCCTGCCCTGCCCTGCCCGGCTCGACTCGTCCTGGTCCTGGCTCAGCTCTGCCCCGCTCGTCTCGCCTAAGCTCGGACTGGACTCTGCCCCGATCGACTCTGCCCAGCCCTGCTCGTCTCGTCCTGGCCCTGGCTCGATTCTGCCTGCCCCGCTCGGCTCTGCCCGGCCGGCTCGGCTCGCGGCGGGCGGAGCGAGTGGGGCCCGGTCGGCTCGGCTCGCGGCGGGCGGGGCGAGCGGGCCCAATCGACTCTGCCCCGGTCGGCTCGGCTCGCGGCGGGCGGGGCGAGCGGGGCCCGGCCGGCTCGGCTCGCGGCGGGCGGGGCGGGCGTGCCCGGTCGGCTCGGCTCGCGGCGGGCGGAGCGAACGGGCCCGGTCGGCTCGGCTCGCGGCGGGCGGGGCGAGCGGGCCCGGTCGGCTCGGCTCGCGGCGGGCGGGGCGAGCGGGCCCGGTCGGCTCTGCCCGCCCGGCTCGGCTCGCGGCGGTCGGCGCCAGCGTGGCTAGCCTGCTCGGCCGGCCGACCGCCCGGGCCAGTCTGCGGCTCTCTCCGCCGCCGCCTCCGCCACCGGGCGCTGGGGACGCCCGAGTCCGCGTGGCGGCAGCGGCCGGTCAGTAGCGTGCCTGTCGGCGAGAGCGCGAGACGTGCGAGACCAGCGTGCGCCATGTGACGGCGCCCGCGCCCGCTGCGACTCCTGCGAGACCATGTGGCCGCTGGTGGTGAGTGTGAGTGTGCTCCTGCTTTGGCGACCGGTCGCCGCTGGAGACACTGACCCGTTGTTGGATAAACTGGCGTCCGGCCGACCACCGCGCGCTGTCGTCGATAAACTAGAGGCGGCGTTCCTGCACACGCTCGGTATGAATCGGCGGCCGAGCGTGCGGCCCGCCGTGCCGGCCTATCTGAGTGAGGTGTATGACAAGGTGGCGAGCACCACGCGAGAACTCAACACGCTTGACTTGAATCTTCCCGGCCACATGACCGGATCGGCCAACACAGTTCGCAGCTTCGTTCATTCAGGTGAGTTAGAGGAGCGAGCCGGCGAGCAAGCCAGGCAGGCGGCCGCGGCCGAATACCTACCGCCGCCCGCCAGCCCGCCCGCTAACCAGCCAGCCAGCCAGCCAGCCGGCCGGCCGGCCGGCCAGCCGGTCGGTCGGTTGGTCGGTCGGTCGGTCGGTCGGTCGGTGGCACAGGTGTCGGACGGCGCGGGGCGCGGATGACCCTGGGATGAGCTCGGCCGCGCTGGAGGCAGCACCAATGCAGCCGAGCTTCTGCTGAGCAGGACGGGATTAGCGTGGGCCTTGAATGAATTAGATTTACGGCGTGATTGCCGAGCCGCCAGTCGGCCATTCGCCGAAATGATATTGGGAAGTGGAGGAGTCAGTGACCCGAGTCGAGTATTCAGGAGCGTTCCGACAGCTGTCGCTACTGCGCGCTACACAGCCGAGCACAGTTTGACGTGACAGCCGAGCACAGTTTGACGTGACAGCCGAGCACAGTTTGACGTGACAGCCGAACACAGTTTGACGTGACAGCCGAGCACAGTTTGACGTGACAGCCGAGCACAGTTTTACGTGACAGCCGAGCTCAGTTTCACGTGACAGCCGAGCACAGTTTGACGTGACAGCCGAGCACAGTTTGACGTGACAGCCGAGCACAGTTTGACGTGACAGCCGAGCACAGTTTGACGTGACAGCCGAGCACAGTTTCACGTGACAGCCGAGCACAGTTTGACGTGACAGCCGAACACAGTTTGACGTGACAGCCGAGCACAGTTTGACGTGACAGCCGAGCACAGTGTCACGTGACAGCCGAGCACAGTTTGACGTGACAGCCGAGCACAGTTTGACGTGACAGCCGAGCACAGTTTCACGTGACAGCCGAGCACAGTTTGACGTGACAGCCGAGCACAGTTTGACGTGACAGCCGAGCACCGTTTCACGTGACAGCCGAGCACAGTTTCACGTGACAGCCGAGCACAGTTTCACGTGACAGCCGAACACAGTTTCACGTGACAGCCGAGCACGGCGATGACGGTTTGGAGTGTCAGGCCGGCAGACTGGTTATTGATTCAGCTTTTATGGAACTATTCGATCATGATTCATTTTGGAATCTGAATGATTCAATCACCGTTCGATTCACGGGGGAAAAATTGAGAATTGATTCTTTCCGATTCAAAGAATCAAAACAAATATTTTAATCGATTCACGTTTGATTCAACATCTAAATATATGTGGTGAATTTATGTCAAATCAATACAAATGTAAACATACATATATATGATCATTCAAACATTGTTACAGCAAGACTATTTCAGTATAAATGAATGTAGCCACTGGGACTGCATGTATTTGCACAATTTACCAGTGTACTTCAATCGTTAAGAATCGTTTAATCTTTTGATTCAATCAGCCTAGACTTGATGTGGGTTTTGATTCAATCACGATTCACGAATCAAAAGATCTGGTGGTGAATCAATTATTGTTTGATTCAAGGAATTTTGATTGAACGATTCCAATCGATTCAATCAGTGTTGAATCAATAACCAGTCTGGTCAGGCGGGGGCATTTCGAGGTGATAGGCTGGGAGTGTTTCATGCGACATGCGGGGCAGTCCTGTGTGACAGGCGTGGATGATAGGCCACTCCCATGGGACAGGCGTGGGTGACAGGTGACAGGTGACGAGAGAGGACGGTTTCAGGTGACAGGAGAGGACGGTTTCAGGTAACAGGAAAGTACGGGGTTTCAGGTAGCAGGCGGGACAGTTGTATGTGACAGGTAGGGCTAGCTTAGGGGTGACAGGCTAAGATAGTGCGTGACAGTCAGGGACTGTTCACGGTGCCAGTTAGGAACTGTTCACGGTGACAGTCAGGGACACTTATATGCGACAGGCGGGAATAGTTTGGCTGACAGGTGGGAATAGTTTGCCTGACAGGCGGGAATAGTTTGCCTGACAGGTGGGAATAGTTTGCCTGACAGGTGGGAATAGTTTGCCTGACAGGTGGGAATAGTTTGCCTGACAGGCGGGAATATCCCGCGCGACATTCGGGCAGAGTTTCATGTTACAAACGGGGATAGTTAGAGGCGACAGACGAGGACACTTCTGGGTGACAGGCGAGGTCAGTCCGGGGAAACAATGGAGACAGTTCCATGTGACAGGTGACAGGTGACATGTGACAGGTGACAGGTGACAGGTGGTAACACTGTTGTGCGACAGACAGGGTCACTTCGGGTTGACAGGCGGGGACATTTGGGAATGCCAGGCGCGAATACTTGGGCAGGTGGGGATAATCTTGAGTGGCATGATGGGGCAGCTTTGGATAGTTTACCAAGTCGGTGACACAGTTTGCACAATTACTTTCAATTTATGGACATCGAGAGCTGCTGGTGTGAGCTCACATCTGGCGTCGGAACCTGCATGGATGCACCGAGTACCTATAGAGAAGGACTGTTTCTCCACCGAATTCACGTGTACCCCAACCATTTTTGCTAGATTTGTAATGTATTTTTACGTTTAAAGTTGGATTTTCCAGCCCGTGAACCAATCAAGGAGACATTTTCCCGTCAAATGTCTTTTGGAAAAAGCTCTACCGATGGTTTTCTATATAAAGGTAATCGTCCATGGTTGCATCCCGATTTCAAACACTTGGCTAAAGAAGAGTTCATACAAAATCACACCTTCAAATAAAACCTGAGAAACATGTCGCCTTTTTAAATATCTGCAACTCAACTCAAACGCCGACATATTTTTGTCTTTCAAATCAGACCTTTCGTTCCTCCGTTCCCTTCTCGTGTTTTTTTTTCCCATTCTGGAACACAGTGATTATACAGGTGGATGCCGTTAAACGCTGGACCAGCACCCTTATCTTATTAAGGTAGCACTTGTACGAAATTTGTGCTGCGTGCCAGAATCATCATAATTTGCTTCCTGCCTCGCAAATTGCAGGCAGGCACGAACGACGCTGGCATGCCAGTGTTCGTCAGCAAAGGTAATAGTCGCAGCTCTAGCCAAGGCAATGAGCCGTATAGAGTGCGTTATTGCCACCAATTGAAGTCGTGAGAACCTGCTACTAAATTCAGATTGCGTCTGCAGGTCATGAGCGACATGACAAAGGGTCTGCATTTTTATGAATGCTGTACAGACATTGGTAAGCCACGGCAATCCTGGTCCCATTCTGCTTCTGACATACCTGAGTATAGAATAACCGTGGAAAATAAAATAATTACCGATGTGCTAACCACCATTAAATTTTCGGCCCTAAATATCAAGCTGCGTTGGGCTCATTCAAGCGACATAATGTTCACACCCTCGTCGGATTGAGTTGTATGGGGAGGATTAACGTCGCACCTGCGTGCTTTCACGCCCAGCCTCGGCCCATTCAGACGGGGGGACGCCAGTGTCCGCTTTCTGGGAACCGTGGACGGCCACCTCACCGATTAGAGGGTGCTTACGGCCGGACATTTTCCGACGGCGAGGTCGTAGAGTGACTCGCAGCGGGGCGTCAGCTCGCTTTGATGGCCGGGGCGGGCGGAGACGTCACACCCCATCCGCATTTACAGGGATTTTAACGCGCCCGTTTAAGCACATTTGCGCGAGCCATTTCCGCGCCGCCTCTGACCAGTTGTCTTCCGTTTCAGATGACCGGGTGGACTGGCACAAGTACCCGACAAATCTACAGAGGCTCGTGTTCAACACGTCATCAGTGCCAGCTACCGAGACTCTCGGCGCCGCAGAGCTGCGCCTCTGGTGGGCTGGCGTCGAGGACGACGCTTCATCGTCGTCGGCGTCGTCGGCGTCGGCGGCGGGTGCGGCGCGCGGGCGGCAACGAGTGCAGGTATACGACGTGGTGCGACGGACAGGTGCCGGGGGCCGCCCTGTGCTGCGGCTAGTGGACACTGTGGTGGTGCGTGGCGCCGCCCGCGCGATCACGCTCGACGTGAGCCCGGCAGCGCGCCGCTGGCTGGCGCACCCGCGCGCCAACCACGGCCTGCTGATCCGCGTGTTGGCGCCGCGTGGCGCCGGCGAGCGCGTGCGGCTGCGTGGGGTCGTGGGCGAGACCGCTGAGGACTGGCAGCGGCGACAGCCGCTGCTCGTCACCTACACCGATGACGGTCGGCCTCGGGGTCGGGTGCGGCGCCGTGCACCGCGCATGCACAAGCGCCGCCACGACGAGTGCAGGCGTCGCAAGCTCTACGTCGACTTCATGGAGGTCGGCTGGAACAACTGGATCGTGGCGCCAACAGGCTACGACGCCTTCTTCTGCAAGGGCGAGTGCAACCAGTTCCCGCTGCCGCAGCACTTGAACGCCACGAACCACGCCATTGTGCAGACTCTGGTTCATCGACAGGGCAGCTCAGTGCCCTCTCCGTGTTGCGTGGCCACCGAACTGTCGTCGATTTCGATGCTCTACACCGACCACTTTGGCAAAACGGTGCTGAAAAACTATCAGAACATGGTGGTGGAGGCGTGCGGGTGCCACTGAGCGGCTGCAGCCGCCCGGCGGCCTCCGGAGACGGGCGGGGGAGGGGATTAGTGCGGCGCGCAGCGGTGGGGGCCAGCCGCCGCGCACCTGGCGGGCGACCCGGGATTACCGGAGCCGGCTGCCGGGAGGCCGCCAGCCGGCGGGGCGCCGTCACCCCGCCCGCCCGAGCCGCCCTATTGTTGTTGACGCATGTTGTTGCCGCGGGTTGTCGCCGTGGATGTTCGGGTGTGTGCGATTACAAGATACAGTCGGGAGCAGTCGCGCGCGCGCGGCCCGACGGTCTTAGCTGTGGAGCGCATGCCTCGCGCTCGGCCAGCGACTGGACCCAAGTTTCGCGCTATGCTGGCACTGTGCGCGGCCCTTCCATGACCTAGTCCTATTTTCCGCTTGCGCATCGTTAGATTTGAGCTAGCTCAAGGGTTTTTGACTGCGGACATATGCAATGGTTGTGCGCTGGTCTGCCGACAATGGGCGGATGGGCCCCGCGCTCCGATACTGGGTGTACTTGAAGAGCTGGACTGAGGCCTGCCTGCGATGTGCGTGGATCTGAGTGTTTGCGCGTGCGCGTGAGTGCAGCTGTGTGTGCGTTGTGTGTGTGCGTTGTACGTGCGGGTGGGTCTGCTTGGATGTGTGACTCCAAGCGAGAGAGTCGAGGAGAGTTCGTGGCCGGTCTTCCACGCGCTGTTACGAGTGACTGAGACATGCAGCCTGGCCGCGCTGTTAAATGTGATGAACTTGGCCACTGCTGAGCTGCTGTGTGCCTGTGCTGGGGGACGAGCAGCGGCTACTGGCCAAGGCCGACATGTACAAAGTCATTATTTAATGAGCGCCACAGAGCGTCACTGAGCAAGAGCTGGGCGCAGGCCGCCCCAGCAGTCATTTTTGTATTATCTATATGATGCCCTGATTATATTGCGAACCCAGATGATGTAATGCCATGTATATACAAGAAATATCAAACTATTCGTCTGTTTTGCGGGTTCGATGTCGGGTGGCGATACTCGGTGTCGAGTACAGGGTGAATTGCGCTTTGAAAGCGTAGTTGCCTATTTTTTGCTTTCCGAATCCGGATGCACCTGAAATCCGCTTCATGTATGTAGATGTTTTACCTTGCATTGTAAGCAGTTTAAATACGCCGTCACGCGATTCTAGTCCAAAGCTGATGTGAAGTGTGGTGTGAGGAAATCGCATAATTTTTAGGGATATAAATGATACAAGCGAACAGTTGCCTACGCTCCAATCGAACCGAATCGGTGGAAGCGTCATGGACACTTGGCAGTTAAATCTAACCGACCGAACACTTCTATCTGTTTCACCGTGTAGGGGTGACGGTTCCAACTTCCAAGCTGTGTTACCTGGCCATGCTTCTGTCGTAAAGAAGGAACCACACTATCTTCCACCACGCGCCCGAAGGCGATTCTCGTTACAAGTCTATGTATTCACATGAGTCATTTCCAACGCGACCACACACACAGACACAGACACAGAACTCCAATCACAGCCGCCTCGTCATTTGCGCGAACCGCACACCCGCCCAGTGAGGAGCGCCTCTCCTCGCTCGGGCAAAACCGCGCAGCAACGAGCACCGCGCGCACCGTATACAATAAACAACAGTCCGAACACGAACGCTCGCGCACTCATATAGGTATGTTGAGCCCAGTGGTTGTCATTTTAACAAAGCTGCTGCATGAACGTTTTACGTGCTCACTTGCAGTATGATAACTACTACGGTCTAAAAGAAATATATCCCGGGATTATATCGGTGAAAATAATGCCACGCGTACACGAGAAATACTGCACGTGATATTTGGAAGCAGGATTATGAAGCAGCAAACGGTCAACAACACTCCTCAGTATGCAATGCCTATTATAAAGCCACGGACATCACTCGCAAATCTGAATGCATTCGATAATACATTTTCTGTAAACAAGTTCTTCGTTGAACTTCCTGGTATGGAACCATTTCGCATTGCCCGCAATCAATTCGATTTTCTGTTACGGAACTCGGCGAGAAATACAAAAATACAAGGGCTATACTTGAAATCAGATTTGACCTCATCTCTGTCTGAATCATCAACCTCTGCCTCAACACATTCAACGAGCAACATAAACACTGCTTTGCTTCAGACCCACCACGATCCTCCGATTCAATCATTCACCAACCACATACATACATTCCCCTTCAAACGCAGGTCCCAGTCTGTTCGCTGGCCGGCCAGTGAGCACCCTGCGCTGGAAAACGAACTGGATCTCGGCCAGATTTCGAATGGATCGCTGCTGAATCGCGGCAGGATCGCAGTTGGATCGCAATTGGATCGTGGCCTTCGTATCACGGCAGGACCGAGTCGGATCACAGCTGGATCTCGACTGGATCGTCCCCGGATCTCGGTCGAATCGCAGCTGGATTTCAGCACGCTGCGTAACAATCTCTCGATCCCCAGCGCTGTCAGGTCTGCCACTGTGGCTCTCGTTATCACCACACATTTCGCAACGCCCCCTGCCGTCCGCTCGTGACGCCGCCGGCGGCGGCGCGGCGGCACGACTATGCTCATCAGATATGCAGAATCATCCGGACACCTGGACACTTTGAGCGCCGACGGCCGCCGCCGACAGCCACCGCCAACCGGTCACCGTCCCGAACCGCGGCCCCCGGCCCCCACCCTCCCCGACCGCAGTGCTGCCTGGCACTGGTACAAACCCAGACGCCAAACGTAATATTCGCCAGAAAGGACATAGCATCGTAATTGCCGCGGTGCAAAAAGGCTTGAAACGGAAACTGATGATGACGGGAAGCAAACGAAAGCTGTCCTACTTCGTTAAAATATTTCAAAATATTCTGGTTTACTGGCGAGACATTACCAAAAGTGCATTGGTCGAGGCCATTTACACCCCGTGTCATCCACCTGGTGGGATGGAATGGCCCCTCACGATGGCGATGAGTACACCTTTACCCACTGCGATGGCGATGAGTACACCTTTACCCACTGCGTGTCTTATGATATCAGATTACGTCCAATCAAGCGCTCTGCCACTTCAGAAACCACTCCGTGACCCTCAATAACCACTCCGTGACCCTCAGTAACCACTCCGTGACCCTCAGTAACCACTCCGTGACCTTCAGTAACCACTCCGTGACCCTCAGTAACCACTCCGTGACCTTCAGTAACCACTCCGTGACCCTCAGTAACCACTCCGTGACCCTCAGAAACCATTCCGTGACCCTCAGTAACCACTCCGTGACCCTCAGAAACCATTCCGTGACCCTCAGTAACCACTCCGTGACCCTCAATAACCACTCCGTGACCCTCAGTAACCACTCCGTGACCCTCA
This sequence comes from Chirona hameri, assembly GCA_036785665.1. Lineage (NCBI taxonomy): Eukaryota > Metazoa > Arthropoda > Thecostraca > Balanomorpha > Balanidae > Chirona > Chirona hameri. The sequence continues at coordinate 24,459 of JAXIVJ010004978.1, forward strand.
GTAACCACTCCGTGACCCTCAGTAACCACTCCGTGACCCTCAATAACCACTCCGTGACCTTCAGTAACCACTCCGTGACCCTCAGTAACCACTCCGTGACCCTCAGTAACCACTCCGTGACCCTCAGAAACCATTCCGTGACCCTCAGTAACCACTCCGTGACCCTCATAAACCATTCCGTGACCCTCAGTAACCACTCCGTGACCCTCAATAACCACTCCGTGACCCTCAGAAACCATTCCGTGACCCTCAGAAACCACTCCGTGACCCTCAATAACCACTCCGTGACCATCAGTAACCATTCCGTGACCCTCAGTAACCACTCCGTGACCCTCAGTAACCACTCCGTGACCCTCAATAACCACTCCGTGACCTTCAGTAACCACTCCGTGACCCTCAGTAACCACTCCGTGACCCTCAGTAACCACTCCGTGACCCTCAGTAACCACTCCGTGACCCTCAGTAACCACTCCGTGACCCTCAGTAAACACTCCGTGACCCTCAGTTACCACTCCGTGACCATCAGTAACCACTCCGTGACCCTCAATAACCACTCCGTGACCATCAGTAACCACTCCGTGACCCTCAGTAACCACTCCGTGACCTTCAGTAACCACTCCGTGACCCTCAGAAACCATTCCGTGACCCTCAGAAACCACTCCGTGACCCTCAATAACCACTCCGTGACCTTCAGTAACCACTCCGTGACCCTCAGTAACCACTCCGTGACCCTCAGTAACCACTCCGTGACCCTCAGAAACCATTCCGTGACCCTCAGAAACCACTCCGTGACCCTCAATAACCACTCCGTGACCTTCAGTAACCACTCCGTGACCCTCAGTAACCACTCCGTGACCCTCAGTAACCACTCCGTGACCCTCAGTAACCACTCCGTGACCCTCAGTAACCACTCCGTGACCTTCAGTAACCACTCCGTGACCCTCAGTAACCATTCCGTGACCCTCAGTAACCACTCCGTGACCCTCAGTAACCACTCCGTGACCCTCAGTAACCACTCCGTGACCCCAAGCACGACTTCTGAGCAATCTCTGCACGTGTGAGGCGCCATCCAAAAACGGGAGGCCGCCGAACGACCTCATGGTCGGACAAATCAGATCGTTTCGTCATACTGATCCGAGAGGCGACACAGAGGGGCTTGAACTGGAGTGTCGAGAAGGGTACGGAGCAGGGGTGCAGGTTTGGGGCGCGATAGCTGGTAATGTGATTAAGGGTGCGGCATCAGCGAGCGACCTGGGATCTAGGATCTGTTTCTTTTTGCCCCGGAAAATATGATCGAGGAAATGTAACATAACACGGTATCGTTTAAACTCGAAATTTGGCTCGAAACTTGGCACCTTGGTTCGAGACTTGCTTGGTTCGGAGCTCGAGACTTGGTTCCAAACCTGCGGTCCGAATCAAGTTTACCGATTTCATATATCGTGCATTGCCGCCGCATCTCCACCAAGAAGGCAGGGTTCAGGTGATAAAAAGCAATGAGCCGTACCGTATCGCTCCGCCCTCGCAAGGCGACGTAGTAAACGACGCCCCATGACTAGCACCCTGAGCCAAACTCCTCCCGTCCGGACGTACACAACACACTCTCGAGCCCAGCCGTACCCTGCCATTGGTTCCCCGTCCGACCCACATGATGAGGTATCCCGTCACCGTATCCCGTATCCCGTCACATCAAACATAGAAGCACACCGCTCGGTAAGCATCAAAATAGACAACGCAGTTTCCACAGTGAGAAAGCAGCATCGGCCAGCCACGCGTCTGCCGCACGTTGTATGATTACTCTCGGTCTGCGCATCACCGCCCGAGCTTGCGCGACCCCACCCGCGCTGTGCGAAATACCACGACCCCCACTAGCAGTGGATCTCACTGTAGTTCGGATTTTTCTCCACGTCCGCCTTGGGCGTGGAGATTCCGATAATGCAGGGCTCCGTCCTACCCAGAGCCTTGTCGTACGAGCTAGTCCGCGGCATGGCTACGGCCGCCAAGCCGCCCTCTCCGCCCACATTCATGTACGGTGGCGGCTGGCGGGCTGCTGCTGCCGCCGCCGCGCCGCCCGTGCCGGGCGGCAGTCCGCCAGGATCCAACTTCAGCGGGCTCGGCTTCCGCGCCCACTTGGACTTGCGTCTGACATCAGCGGATGGCGCGGCCGGCGGAGGCGGTGGCGCCGGAGGCAACGCGTCCAGCAGAGCCACACGCTCCGCCGGGGACCCGCGCCGATGCCGCTGCCGCGCCGGCGCCGGAGCCGCGCTCGGCACCGGCGCCGGCCAGTCTGGCGGCTCATCCGGCGACTGCTGCAGCAGTGGCTGACCACTGGGCGAACCAGACATCGCCGAGACTCCACCACCGCCAGCGCCACCTCCTCCGGCACTGCGTCTTCGCTCAGGAGTTGTGAAAGAAGTCTCCGAGACGAGTGGCTGTTCAGTTGGTGACCCGCGCACATCCTCCCAGCTTGGTTCAGAAGCTAGCTCGGTACGGACTGTGTTGATCGAGTGATTGCTGGGTTGTGTGGGCACCAGGTAGTCGGCGGAGGAAGAGGAGGCGGGTGTGTCGGCACCTCGCCTCGCCCTCTTCTGGCCGTCCAGAGGCACCAGCGGCTCCGAGTCGGAAGGACGCATCGCCGTGGAGTCTTTGTCAGTGGAGCCGATTCGGTCGAACACGGGAAGTGATGCTGCCATCACGTCCGGGTCCTGTGCAAAGGAGAGGTCAAAGGTCAACCAGAGGTCAAAGGTCAACAGAGATGGGGTGGAGGTCAGAGATCAACACAACTGGGGTGGAGGGCACAGGTCAACAGAGCTGGGGTGGAGGTCACAGGTCAACAGAGCTGGGGTGGAGGTCACAGGTCAACAGAGCTGGGGTGGAGGTCACAGGTCAACAGAGCTGGGGTGGAGGTCATAGGTCAACAAAGCTGGGGTGGAGGTCACAGGTCAACAGAGCTGGGGTGGAGGCCACAGGTCAACAGAGCTGGGGTGGAGCTCACAAGTCAACCTGACTCAGTGTCACAAAGGCAATAGAGATGATAGAGATGGAGATGGTACGTGACCAAAGCAGAGTTGTTGCATGTTACGGGCAAACATCTGAGAGTCGCCCAAGATCGAGGTTTGGACCAAGACCAAGGGCAGATACTAACGACAGCTTAACCCTATTTGTAACAGGCTCCTGGCTACCCCTATTTGTAACAGGGGGGGGGGGGATTCCGCCCCCCCCCCGGAGATCTCGAGATCTACCAGTCCGATTTTCAAAAATGAAACGGTGCTTGGTTCCCCTCAACACGATCTACATTTCTAAATAATACAAAATCTAAATTTAGGATAGGGGGGCAACAGGGGGCAAAAACTACAAATTTTAGTGGTATTTTTGATCCAACATAGCTTTCATGTTTATCGACCGATTTTAACACAACTAATAGGAATCAATAGAAATTGCATTGGAAATAGATATATGACGGTGACATTTGAAAATTCACAAATCATAGGCGTGTGCAGGTCACTCAATATGGGGGTGAAGTAAATGCGTAATAAAACATTTAAAAAAAAAATGAAATGGCATGTGATTGTGACATTAGACAAAACAGTTATAAATCATATTTTGTTTGCCATAGGCGGTACCAGGTTAGTGAAAAAGGGAGGTCAAATTGGAGAGAAAAAAATATTAACCGCAGACAAGTTGCTACCCAGCACTATAAATATGTTACTGATCGTAGATAGTTCCTTTTTGCATGTTGTACTTCATCATAGGCGTATCCAGGATCCAAACTGGGGCGGCGCAAGACCTTTTGATAAGTATATTATCCGCTATTATGATACTAACTAGTAAACAGTGACTATTTCACTTACTACTTCAATTCACATTGCTTACTCCCCTTTTACCCTACCTGGACTCGCCTATTATTTCATAATCGTTCGTAGAGTAGCCTGTGGTGCGTGTTTCATCCGAAAACTGCAGTATGTTATGTCATTGTACGCCCATGCCTCTTAGTTTCCTTGCAATAATATGACCCCCTTTCTTCCATTCCTGAGCGCGCCTCTGCAAAAAAGTGACTTTATTCCCTTTTCTGGCCTCATATGTGCATATACCATTATAAGCTAAACGTCTATTGCGCCGTTATCGCTGGCATATCGTCATCACCCCCTATTCATATGCCTGAACACGCCCCTGAAACTCCATATGTAATAAAGTATGCAAATAATAGAAGCAGAAGCTATCTTTTACATCTTGATAGCTATAAATGCTCCTTACATCGCTCTATTGGCTTCCCGCCAAGCATTGCATACTTCCTGGAACCCCCCCTTTTCAAGACCCTGAAACCGCCTCTGCCATGCAATTTCTATGATATTTTATTAACATCAACTAATTTGCACTTGTTGCAATCACCGCAAACCGGTGTAACTCCTTCATACTTGAGGCAGATAGGAGGAAACCGTGAAGATCGTATTTCCGTATTATCGCCAAATGTCGCCTCCAAACCCACCCAAAACTGTGCCCTGGAACCACCTCTGTTCCGGTTAAGAACTCAAAATTTGACTCCAAATGCGGTGTTCAATTCTATGAAAAGTCCCAAAATTTCATGAGCCTGCTCCCAGCCGTTCTGGAGATATCTGCGAAAAACATGAGGGGGGGGGGGGGGGGGGGGGGGCGGAATCCGCCCGCCCCCCTGTTACAAATAGGGTTAAAGTGTCAGTACTGTCATAATTTTGACAACTGAAAGCTGACATCACTGCTTGTAATAGAAAAAAGACAAGAAGAACGAAAAACAAATTGAAAGAAAGTAAGAAAGGAAGAATAACCAATTCATTCTAAAATAGGAGCACCAGACATCTCTGATTATATTCCTAAGCTTTCACATAGTTTATTTCTTTCGCACGACTGCCTTTATTTGGGTAGGAACTTAGGAAGGCATGAACGAGCATGACAGGTGCTTAGCGGTAGCATAATCTTGTAGTTTGTCATTTTACACATTGTTCAGACATGAACTATAATGAGATAATAGATGATATCATGCTAAAATTTCCACTTTTTTAACAAAACAACAGGCTGTTTGACTTGTTTTGAAAGGCCAAACTATGCAGTACACTTGATCATAAGGCTATATTTCATGGATGAATAGCAAGTACGTGTGGGAGTAGTGGCATTGAAGAGCTTAATGTCAAGATTGCATTCCGATTTCTTCTTCTGGGTTTCAGCTCACTGTCATAATTGCAGAATGGCAATGCCGTCACCTAATATACGACTCGCATTATCCCAAATCGGAGAATATGAAAGCATGTTTTACATGCTTTTAGGTTCGGAGGTTTCATACTGGGCAGTCGCTCATGGAAGTTGGCCGCCCTGTGTGTCTATCTGTGTGTCTGTCCAAGCATTGCAGCACCTGCAGCCCAAACGGCCGGGCCGATTGCGACGTGAATGACACTTGCAGAGCTGTATTTTTTATTGTATTTAGCTGTAGGAGCTGTTGCGGAGCTGTTTTTTTAATGTATTTAGCTGTAGGAGCTGTTGTGGAGCTGTTTTGTATTGTATTTAGCCGTAGGAGCTGTTGTGGAGCTGCTTTTGTATTGTATTTAGCTGTAGGAGCTGTTGCGGAGCTGTTCTTTTAATGTATTTAGCTGTAGGAGCTGTTGTGGAGCTGTTTTGTATTGCATTTAGCTGTAGGAGCTGTTGTGGAGCTGCTTTTATATTGTATTTAGCTGTAGGAGCTGTTGTGGAGATGTTTTTTTAATGTATTTAGTTGTAGGAGCTGTTGCGGAGCTGTTTTTAATGTATTTAGCTGTAGGAGCTGTTGTGGAGCTGTTTTTGTATTGTATTTAGCTGTAGGAGCTGTTGCGGAGCTGTTTTTTTTTTTGCGGAGCTGTACAATTCGAAAGGTGAGGGGACGACACCAATCCCATACTTGCAGGTCACGTGAACCTCACCCCGAATCTTTATCCTAGGGGGTTCCGACCCCGAGGGGTGCAAGCTGTATCCCTCCGGGGTGCAGCAGGTCTCGTGTGGGCGTCCTCTTGTTTCGTGAATATTTTTAGCAAGCCACACAAAATCGTGCGCAGCGATAGAGCCTGATCAGGGCTTTCTAGCGTCGTATCACTTAGGGTGCTGGGGTGCAGGATGCGCGTGCAGTGCACGTGCAAGCAGCTCTTCACGGAATGGCCACTCAGACTCGCCCTAAGCCCCAAGCAGATGCAATAATCAGCCTCGATTGTGCGTTGACACATGACACATGCATTTCGAGGCATTCCGGAGGCCCTGAGGGGTGCACCTGGCACGTGCACGGGGTGCTCTTTAAGTGCCCCCCCCCCCCCCTCTGCCATTGCGGCCGAACCACGACGTTCAGAGCTCGGCAAGTTGGTAGGTTCGTGCATCCGCACTTACAATGACGATTGAGGATGTTTTGACCTGCACGCTAGAGACCTTCATGGAATGGGAATCCCCATGGAACCCATGGAACGGGATGGAAATGGGTGGGAATGGGACCATTTTTGGAAATGTAACAGGTTGGAACGGGTTTGGGACAGACTATATCATTTTTTTAGCACCACAAAAAGTGAAATATGCTGAAACGGGTGGGAATGGGAGCCCCATCAATTATTAATTCGGATTTGGATTTGGATTGGAACGGGTTTGGGTCTGGCTGCATGGGTCGGAACGGGATGGGGGCTGAAAATGTGTCCCATGAACTGCACGCGCACGGGGTGCCCCCTTGGCGTACCCATCTGTCATTGCAGCCGAACCACGCCTTCCAGAGCGATGCAATTTGGCACACTGGCGCATCGACATCCACCATGACCAAAGCACGTGTTTGACCTTATCGATGACAGGATATGCACGAGCACTGCATGCACTCCTTGTTGCTCCTATTCCATTGCGGCCGAACCACACACCCCAAAGCAGTGCAATTTGGCATCATGATTGTGCATCGGGCATCACCTCCAATTTTGGAGCCCAAGCCAACGCGCATAAAGCAATGGCTTGCCTCAAGTGCTAAATCAATTTCAATCAGTGCAAGGTAATAGATAATGGTAGTTAGAATGCTATATGTTTACGAAACGACACCGACGTGTAATGTCGGTAATGATGGTAATGTGATGTCGGTAACGATGGTAATGTAATGTCGGTAACGTATAATGACACCGACGTGTAATGAACAGGGACCAGCAAAGGAAAGAATGCATCTAATACAAACTATTGGGGGGGGGGGGGGGAAGGAAACTAACAGAGTTGAAGGTAATCTACACCCATGAATACAAGTCCGTTCATTGATATTGGTTGCGATATCAATAGATAACAGAGTTCTGTCGATGTGCATACCACACAAGATCACTCGCTGAAGATCACTTCATGTCGTTCAGAAACCATACAAGGAAACCGAAACCGACCCAAATATTATCCACAACGCCTGCTTCACCTGTCCTAGAGGACCGCACGATGTTTAAATCCCCCTTGGCCACGTTAGCCGATCGCTCTGACCTGGAGGCAGTAGTCGAGTCGCTCCAGAACCGTGGTGAAGCTGGGTCGCTCCTCCGGCACGCGCTGCCAGCACTGGCACATGACGCCGTAGACGGGCGTCGGGCAGTTGGGCGGCGAGTCCAGGCGGCCCCCGTCCATCACCAGCTGCATCACCTCTGTGTTACCGCGGCCGGGATACGGCAGCTGTCCCAGCGTCATCACCTCCCAGAGCAGGACGCCGAACGACCTGTAGAGACGGGAACATCAACGTCATCTTCAGCTGCATCACCTCTGTGTTACCGCGGCCGGGATACGACAGCTGTCCCAGAGTCATCACCTCCCAGAGCAGGACGCCGAACGACCTGTAGAGACGGGAACGTCAACGTAATCAGCAGCGTCATCACTGTCATCACCGTCATCGCCTACAACAGCATGACACCGAACACGACCTGTGGAGGGGGAGGGTCATCACCGTCACCATCTTCATCAACATCATCATCTCTCACAGCAGCACACCGAATGATCTGCAGAGTTAACATCACTGTCAACATCGTCATCACCACCATTATCATATCCCACAGCAGAACTCAGAGGGACCTGGGAAGGGAGCAACATCGTCATCATCATCATCATCATCATCACTGCCATCAGAACACACATACACCTTTGCTTGACTACGATGACACCAAAACCGCCAATATTGCTGTAACATGATGCCACCGTCAGTAAAGTTGCCATTATGCCGTAAGGGAGGCGCCCTACAGACAGCTGACCTTCCGGTTCTGGTCAGAAGAGGTGCTCATTCCACCCGGCTTCCCTCGGCCTTCCGGTCATTGCCATAAGAAGGACTCATTCATTTCACCTGGCTGCCTTCGGCCCTCCGGTAATTGCCATAAGAAGGACTCATTCATTTCACCTGGCTGCCTCGGCCCTCCGGTAATTGCCATAAGAATAACTCATTCATTTCACCTGGCTGCCCTCGGCCCTCCGGTAATTGCCATAAGAAGAACTCATTCATTCCACCTGGCTGCCCTCGGCCCTCTGGTAATTGCCATAAGAAGGACTCATTCATTTCACCTGGCTGCCCTCGGCCGTGGAAGGTCAAATGCCTGAGGCATCGTTGCTACTTGCTTGGCAGTAATATCCATGCTACAAGGAACGCCGCTCATAATTAAAACATTCGAGGTTGAGCTGTAGCAGTGCATTTAAAGGGAAATAATGACCTTTTTATTTGTTTTCTCAACAATTTCTTAGGCTACCGTTATGGTATAAAAATGATGCGATCTAATTTTAAGAATGAAATCAAATTATTCCCTAATTAAAAGTTGGAAGTTTGGAAAAATTAAAAAGCAAGTACATATACTTCTTTCGGAGTTCTTGATTGGTGTTTCCCTCCGCTATTGGAAACACGACAAACGCGCTTTTTTATCAATCTGTTCAACGTTGAATACCTCTCGTTGAATTACCTCTCAACAAATCGCATACACTAAATACGTCGTCGGAGGGGTCCAAGTTAATCCGCCGAATGCATCACGGTTATCTGAAATGTTTATTGATTGATTATGGAAAACAGTTCAGATAAATGGTTAACGTGTGCATTAGCCATTAGGTAATGTATTGCATACCTGTATGTTGAAAATTCATGGGGACCAATTTATTTAATAAATAAAACATGCATCGAGCACACTAAATGGGTCGCCGTCCGGGGCCAAACTAAACTGCCAATTTCAATGCACTTTTTAAAATGCTTGTTGATTATTCCTAAAAGTGTGGTACATATTCGTAAAAGATTAGCTACAGGAAAATATTACATACCTTCATGATAAATAACAATGCGTAGGGAGGCTAATTTTAGCTCGGACAGTGAATTCGTTACCGAGTACTTGCTGAGTACCGACCGTTATACGCGTGGAACGCTTATCAACTTTCACTTGAAATAACTTCGGCTAGGGACATATTTAATGCTAAATGTGATTGGATTTACATATAAGTTGAGTGCTTCTTCGCATTGCAAGTGCTAACTCCATTTTTGTGGAAAAGGTCATTATTTCCCTTTAATGAAAATTTGGTCTGATTTGGATTTCACTCATTTCAATTTGAAAGTGGCATAACCCGCGAGTCACTGGGGTGGGGGGGGGGGGGTTAGCCCCCCCTTAGGAATATTAAGAATATATCAATAACTAATGCAGATATCGACGCCAAAATTGCAGTACCTCTCCGGGCATCATTGTTACACCTTTTGAGAAACAAATGAAAAAAATCGTGAGGAATTTTTCGAGATATAGTGAATTTAGTGACGTCACTAAACACGAGTTTGACACCAAAATCGGCTAAACTTTGCCAGGCCGTACACATGCCGCATTTTAAGCAAAATGCAATCGAAAAACGCTTAAAGGTAGACAATTGAAAACGCTTAAAGGTAGACAATTGCAAGAGCTACAAACCAGCGATCTCGAAATTTCGAAAATTGTGTTTTTTACCCCAAAAATTTCACACAAAAATCTTTTTTTGGAAAAAATGCTCACAAAATCAATGTTTTCAAAGATATTGAAAAAAACGGAATATATGTCGGATAAAGACATATGGGCAACTACCATACCAAATTTCAAAATGATATCTTTTTTGACTGTCATGGCATATAAAGTATGGGTAAATCATGACGTCATATTTTGAAATTGCGTTTTTTGGCTTTTATTGACAGGATACAGACAAATAAATGCCAGCACTGTTTTCTTGAGATAAAACTGATACAGAAACATGTTTTTTTAATTTCCATTTATCAATTTCAAATTTTGACCTTCAGTGACCTAAACTTGACCTGAACTTGACACTAACTTCACGTAAATATAGTCAGGTGGTAAAATGACTACCACTATCGAATTCTACGCGTAAAAGCATCCATACAAGATGTGCTGCATGACTTTCGTAGATATTTTGTGTTTGTGTATTTTGTGTATTTTGTGTTCTTTTGTGACCTGACCTTGACTTTGATCGTTTGCAACAATCTCACTTTAGCTCATGTGGAATATGTATCATACCTTTGAAAGCACTTTGGGTGATTATAGGCGCAATCGAAGGCCATGGATGGAAAGTATTGTCCATAAACTCAAATACCTCGATTTTGACGTTTGACTTGACCGTGACCTGACATGTAACCTTAATTTTACATTTTTAAGTTTGCATTAGGCTTATCTCATTGATCGCTTTCGAATGCCGCCTTGCGCGTCCCGCTGCGATCATTGGTTCTGAAGATACCAGGGGGGGGGCTAAAAAAGCCCCCCCCCTCCAGTGAGTCATGTTACAGAATATACCCCAGTGACTGCCGGGATAACTACCTTTATTTTACTTTCAATCATTTTAATGTGAAATCGACTAAGTTGTGTTTTATTTGTGTCCTTAATCAATTCGAGTGAGTTTATTTAACGCAGGATTTCAATAAAATATATGGGAATTTATTTGTCATCTCCATCCATTTATGAATACAAATTATATATTTCGATTTCATATTTTGATGTGACATACCATGTTGTATTTCTTTGAAGATATAATACACTCTGCATGCTATTATATCATACTTCGCTTTAATACTCCAAATCTAGGCTATGACTGCTGAGGGCATTTCCATAATCTGCTTACTTGGTTATATTGTTGGTATTATTACTGACTTTCTGACATCATGTTTTCTTAGTTCTCCTACTGTTGTCGGGGTCTTCATTGTCGGCTACGGCTTTTGTTCTCGGACCGATGCGATTATCCATTCGTGACCAAGGTGATATGCTTAACGTATCAGGTACTTCGCCTACGTGGGCTGGAAGAGAAGCTTGCTGCGTGGTATGGGTCTGAAACTAGATGGGCACACATTTGAAAGTTCCCGTGGTAACTGATCAATTCATCATTGTTTACCACGTCAGCATTGTATTGGACGCCTTAAACAGTTTGATAGAGGACGTTGAGCAAAAATGACGAGAGTATACAAGCTGGGCACAAGCAATGTTTTGGGAAAGAAGACGGTTAACCCGCGCTTGACTGGGGGGGGGGGGGGGAAATATTGCCCCCCTGAATTTGTTTCGCGATAGCTCAAAGAACAATAGAGCTATCAACGTGAAACTTTGGACACCTTCTCCCACATCAATTGTACATCTTCTGTGCGAAAATTAAGCAATTTCGTCGATCAATGTAGGAGATATAGCAAATTTAGTGACGTCACTACATACGAGTTTGACGATTAAATCAGCTAACTTTTAACCCGTCATTGACTGGGGTCTCAGCCGAACACCATTGACGGGGGGGGGGGGGGGGGTAAACGCCCCCCCCCCCCCCTTGGTTATCTTCCGAAACAATAATCCCAGCGAGACGCGCAAGGCGGCATTCGAAAGCTCTCAATGAGGCGAATCTAAAGCATACTCGAAAATGGCAAAATGAGGTCAAATATCAGGTCATAGTCAGATCAAAGGTCAAAATCGACGTTTTTGAGTTTATGGGCCATACTTTCCATCCAAAGCGTTCGATTACGACCATTTTCACACACGACCATTTTCACACAAAGTGCTGCCAAAGGGGTATGATAAACATCCCGCATGAGCTTAAGTGAGATTAGGCCTGTTTACATAGCATAAAATAAATTCATAGGAAATTATTCCTAGGAAAATAATTTCCTAGGAATTGAGACTTTTTAGCTTTTTCTAATAAAATTGCCCTAGCCTCAAAAGATTGGTTTAGTCTGTTAAAAAAAAATGCTGTTTGAGCACGAGAATACACAAAGGTACTCTTCCATATGCTATGTTTAATCTTTTTTGACCTACCCGCAAGTTACATAGCATGTGTTTTATGTTATTCAATGACTTTTGGAAAAACTATGTTCCTGGATGGATGGATGTTCGGTGTTTCATGCTTATATTTCTCCAGACTATGCCTCAATCTCAATTCCTAGGCATAATCTGGTAGCATATCACCTCGGTCTCAATCTGTGGTGCTACCAAATCCTGAGATCGTGGATGTATCGCCAAATCTGATTGGTCGACGCTAATTGCTTCAACCAATCAGCTTCAAGCTGGCTTCAGCGTGACTACAGGTGCCGCTCCCGCTAGCAATAAAGTTGTATAGATGGCGCTAGTGTTGTTTTCGCTGTCCATGCTACGCTGTTATTTAAATGATTGGAATACTTTTATGTGTGAGTTATTATGACCATGTTCCAATGATGTATAACTAATGGTAGTTTGTGTGCGTTTACTGATCTCGTGTTTATTATTATTTTTAAAGTTTTACGTGTTAATATAGCGACACCATAGAAAAAGACGGGTTTTCGTATTAGTGCCTCGAGAGTATTGCGCGACATTCAACTAAACGCGTAAGGAAATAGATAATCAAATCTAGGGAAATTTAACTAGAAAAAAAAGTCTCAATTCCTAGGAAAATATTTTCCTAGGAATATTTCCTAGGAATATTTTCCTAGGAATATTTTCCCAGGAATATTTCCCTAGGAATATTTTCCTAGGACTATTTTCCTAGGAATATTTTCCTAGGAATATTTTCCTAGGAATATTTTCCTAGGAATATTTTCCTAGGAATATTTTCCTAGGAATATTTTCCTAGGAATATTTTCCTAAGAATATTTTCCTAGGAATATTTTCCTAGGAATATTTTCCTAGGAATATTTTCCTAGGAATATTTTCCTAGGAATATTTTCCTAGGAATATTTTCCTAGGAATATTTTCCTAGGAATATTTTCCTAGGAATATTTTCCTAGGAATATTTTCCTAGGAATATTTTCCTAGGAATATTTTCCTAGGAATATTTTCCTAGGAATATTTTCCTAGGAATATTTTCCTAGGAATATTTTCCTAGGAATATTTTCCTAGGAATATTTTCCTAGGAATATTTTCCTAGGAATATTTTCCTAGGAATATTTTCCTAGGAATATTTTCCTAGGAATATTTTCCCAGGAATATTTGCCTAGGAATATTTCCCTAGGAATATTTTCCTAGGAATATTTTCCTAGGAATATTTTCCTAGGAATATTTTCCTAGGAATATTTTCCTAGGAATATTTTCCTAGGAATATTTTCCTAGGAATATTTTCCTAGGAATTTATTTTTATGCTATGTAAACATGCCTATTGTTGGCTAAAGTCAAGGTCAAGGTCAGGTCACAAAAGGTCACTATGTGCAAAATATCTACGAAAATCATGCATCAAATGTTTCTGGGATATTTTCCACGTATAATTCGACAGTCATAGTCATTTTACCACCTTTATTTACGTAAAGTTAGTGTCAAGTTCAGGCCACTGCAGGACAAAAATTTTAATTTATAAATCTAAATGAAAAAGGCATGTTTCTAGATCAGTTTTGTGTCCGAAATACAGTGCTGGCATTTATTTGTCTGTAGGTGGTGAATAAAAGCCAAAAACGCAATTTGAAAATATGACGTCATGATTTACCCATACTTGATATGCCATAAGTCAGTTAAAAATGATATAATTTTACAATTTGGTATGGCAGTTACCCCTATGTGGTTCTCTGACAAATATTCCTTTTTTAAATATCTTTGACAAATTTGATTTTGTGGGCATTTCCCCCCAAAATCGTTTTTTTTTGGGTCAAAAACCAAAATGTTCAAAAATTCGAGACATCGATGTTTTGGCCCTTGCCATTTGCTATCTTTTGACGTTTTTGGATTGCATTTCGCTAAAAAAAAAATATGGCATTTGTACGGTCTGTTAAAGTTTAGCTGATTTTTGTGTAAAATTCGTGTGTAGTGACGTCACTAAATTCGCTATAACTATTGTTTTTTATGACGAAATTGCTGTATTGTTCACAGATGACGTAAACGTGATTTATAAGAAGGTACCCAAAGTTTCACGTTGGTAGCTTTATTGGTTTTTGAGCTATTACGCAAATTCATCAGGGGGGGGGGGGGGGTGTTAAACGCACCCCCAGTCAATATTGTATTGTATTATTGTATTATACATCAGCTGACCCTTTCCACACATATAGGGCTGTTACAGGGTCATTGCCGTACATGTTGGTACATACAAGTTGCAGCCTTAGCTTTGTCATTATAATACAGAAGCTAACACAAGCTAAAATGCACTGTACCTGCCAAATAAAAGACATGACATTACAACATATCTATTACGCAAAAATACACACTAATAAAACTAGACTACATGCCACGTTTAAACAAGAGTCACGAGCGCCTGTCACGTTCGGGGGCTGCACACAGTTTCCTAATATGTTTTTCGCCACCCTGGTACTAACAGATAGGATATCAGATCCACTATTAGAGCCAAAATAACTATTGAACAGCGATGACGATCTATACAGATAATTTCGCTTCCCGTGATTGGTTCGGGGCCTGGGCAAAGTCAACTGGTCTGACTGACGGGTGTGACGGCCAATCACGTCTCGGTTGAAAACTAACCGGCTCGATAATAGCGAGAGTTCTCCACTTGTAATAATTTTTTGAAGCATGCAAAGATCAAAATAATTAACATACTTGGCAGCCGCAAGCCATTCATATTGTTTCAGCAAGTCCGATATATTTCATGCGACCTGAAAGCACTCTCGAAGCAAAGTTAAATATCTTCTGAATTTGACCAATAGCACTGGAACTGGTACCTTCATACACTTGAATACAATATCTTACATGAGAAAATACTATGGCGTCAATTAATTTCGGCAATGTTTCTACAGGCAGCACCTGTTTAGCATGAAGAAGTGCGACCAGAATTCCATAGCAACGATCCGCTACTTGCTGCACATGTTGCTCCCATGACAGAGAACTATCCAGAGTGATGCCTACATTTTTTACTTTCTCTTTGCAATGAAGAACCTCGCCCATGAAGTTAATAGTTGGGAATCCGTTTAGACGCATCAACTGCCGTCTATCGCCGCACACAATACATTCTGTTTTTTTTTCTGGCATTCACTAGCATGCCGTTCTGCTGAAACCATGTCGTCATTGTGTCCAAAACCTCTTCAAGGCTTTTTTGCATCTCCTTTATACGGTTGCAGGGACCGACAATGCCAATCTGACTATCATCTGCATAGCGGGCCTTAATGATTCGAAAACCGTTAACTTCATCAGGAATGTGACACGGCAAGTCGTTGCTAGCGATGTTGTAAAGCAACGGCCCTAAACATGTCCCCTGAAATGTTCCAATTGTGATGGGTAGGGGATCCGAAAGCTTTTCACCGATTTTGTACTGGCTGAACATGGCCACTTAGATAACTTTTAAACCACTGAAGACATATTTGCAATAGCTCTAGCTTATTTAACAGAGTTGTATGGTCCACTACATCAAAGCAGCGACTTAAATCTATCAGGGTCAGCAGGGTGATCTCTGAGCGATTCATTCCGTTCAAAATCTCATCAGTCACCGATAACAATGCGGTACAAGTAGAATAATTGGTTCTAAAGCCGTGCTGATCGCTGCTGTATAGGTGTTCCCTATTTAAATAGCTTGTCAGTTGTTGCAAAACAAGTTTTTTCTACTACTTTTGTGATTGTTGGGGCATTAGTGACTGGTCTGAAATTGGACGCCATGCTAGGATCACCCTTTGTGTGCAACGGGATAACTATGGCTCGCTTCCAGCTCGCGGGAACAATCCCTGTGGCGAAACTTTTGTTGACAATTCGTAGCAAATAACGACCAGTAATAGCAAAACATAGCTTAATAATTTTCACTGGAATGTCCCCTTCAACGCACGAAGCTTTGCTTCGAATAGAAAACATGACTTTCTCTAGCTGCCTGAGAGTGACTGGGGATATACGTAATCGCCCTGTATTGACTCTGGGCAATCTCTGTTTTAGAGGTTCTCGAGCCGATCTACTAAAATCCCCTGATACCCTGTCTCGAGTTTCTAAACCAATCGAGGTAAAATACTTGTTCAGGTCGTTAGGTGTTAAATTTGACGGTTCTGTTGTCGGTCCCCGTTTTGGAGCAATGACTGGTCTCGGCTGTCTATACAAATCTGATGGTGCAGCAGTATTTATACGCTCCACTAAGTTTTGTCTGCAATCTGTTCTAATGGATCTTTTCGTCAATAAATTCAAATACTGGTATGACGGATCGTTGCATTCTCTCGCACTCCTCTGTGACATAAGATCTTATGTCACAGAGAAGGAGTGCGAGAGAATGCAACGATCCGTCATACCAGTATTTTAATTTATTGACGAAAAGAGCCATTAGAACAGATTCTGGTGAGACAGGCGGACTTGCTGGATTATGCACCCGATATCTGCGTACCGGAGCGTGCGCATCCAGCAAGCCATTCAAGGTGGACGCGAACGCCTCCCATTGCTTTTCACAATCATCGTGAACATTCACAACAGCGGTCCAATCATTCGCTGCTGCATCGGTCAAGAATGCGGCACTATCAAACGATTTTCATGCACGACCTGTCCTATACAATGCCTTCGATCTAGCGCGCGGAACAGCGATTTCTACGTGAACACGGTAGTGATGACTCGTAAAGTCGCATCACTCCACCAAACATGTATGCGGCAACCGTGCATTATGAATGGCTCGGATACCAGGACCACATCCAGAATGGAACGGTGCGCGCCACTATAGAAGGTCGGTTCGTTGACGATGCATTTCAATCCGTATCTCTCGAGTTCCAACAATCGAGCATTGGCAACGGGGTTTGCATATTCATCGGCATTAAGATCACCGGACAGCATGATACGCTGTGACGGAAACTGAGAAATAATGCTCCGTAACTGTTCCTCGATGTCATTGAAGTCGCCATGCACTTGAGCATGTGCAGTGGAAGGTACACACAACTGATGAGCATCGCTTGATGAGCAATAGCGGGTTAACAGGCTGTACAAAGGCCACTTTTTAAAGAAAAATGCAATAAAAAAGCGCCAAAAGATAGCAAATTGCAAGGCCTACAAAATGTTTATCTCATTTTTTTTTTACTATTGTTTTTTTACCCCAATTTTTTTTCCTCTCGGAAAAATGAACAAAATCACAATTTTCGAAGATGTAAACAAAACGGAATATATCTTAGAGAAATACATATGGACAATACCAAAACCAAATTACAAAGCAATATCTTCATTTGTGACTGACTTATGGCTTCATAAGTATGAGTAACTCATGACGTCAAATTTTGGAATATCGATTTTGGGCTTTTATTGACCAGATACAGACAAATAAATGCCATCACTGTATTTCTGGGACAAAAATAGTCTAGGAACATGCTTTTTGTATTTAGATTTATAATTTTTTTTATCATACCTATGTGACTTGAACTTGACCTGAGCTTGACACTAACTTCACTTAAATGAGGTCAGATGGTAAAATGACCATCACTATCGAATTCTACGTGTAAAATAGCCCATACAACATTTGTTGCATGACTTTCGAAAATCTTCTGCGCATAGTGACCTTTTGTGACCTGACCTTGACCTTGACCTTTGCCAACAACCTCATTTTAGCTCATGTGGGATGTGTATTATACCTTTGGGAGCAGTTTGGGTGATCATGGTCGCAATCAAAGGCTTTGGATTGAAAGTATGGTCCATAAAATCAAATGCCTCCATTTTGACCTTTCACCCGACCTTGACCTGATGTGTGACTTCAATTCGAAAATTTTGAGTATGCTGTAGATGCGTCTCATTAAGATCTTTCGAATGCCATGTTGCGCGTCTCGTTGCGATCACTGGTTCCGGAGATAACGAGGGTGGGGGAGGGGAATATTTCCCCCGTCAATGGTGTTCTTTTGAGACCCGGTCAAGCGCGGGTTAAGCAAACATCATTTTTTAAGTGTTGCTTGTGAAAAAGGTTATCAGAAATATGTTTATTAGTGGCAGAAGCTCTCGGGCAACATTGCTGTTCCTGTGAAACGATCAGAACGTGAACTGCCCGAGTTTCAGGAGGACTGATGAAGCCTGATGTTGCCCCTCGGCCAGGTCAATCCCTCATGGTTTTCACACCAGCTGTGATCTAAACTGTTTCCGACATGTCGGACCAGTGACAATCCGAGATATTAATTGTTAACTGAAGAGTCTCAGGAAATTATGGCCACACCGTCGCGAAATAGGTCTGTCAGGTGGTTGTGATTGTGAGTTCAAAGGAACCATACTTAACCAGAAAACATTGTACCCCACAAGGAAATAAATGCTGCTAGAAAATCTAGAGGTGCGGAGCTGGTGAGTTTTACCCAACCCACGGCATATTCAGCTGAGTCGTCACCATGCGAGGTCTCCTATTTCCTATAGTTACGGAGTTGATATGCGGCTGCTGTTTTTACCCTGAGAAGGAAGTTTAGGACGACAGCTCTGCCCATGTCTTGAGTAGTTGAGCGGGGATATAGTAGAGCCGGTGTCAGGGTGGAGAAAAGACGTTTATTCCAAGAGCGGTCAAGTCGAATGCTAAAACTCTGAAACATTGCATACAGAATATAGCTTAGGCCTTTAAATCTTGACTAGTTTGTGAGACACATGCTCCAAATGGCATCTTTACTTGCAACCTGAATATAACGAACATATTAAGTGTTAAAAAGCGAACATGTTGCAAGACGTCTAAATCGACGAATTACCAAACGAAATTGAAGGTTGCTCTTCATTAAGAACGTTCACAAACAACAATTGATTACTTCTACCGTCACTGAATAACGACAGTGAGTTGATGCCTAAATGAACGACCAACAATATATCTGTATAAAACAAAACTAAATTTGGAAAACAATGAACCGTTGAGAACCGTGTAGAGAACCGTGTCTTCATGAGTAATACAATTCAGCAAAACAAAAACTAATAAAATGGGCAAGAAATAAGCTAAGTAAATCATCGCACCTTCAGGTTCTTCTCAGAATCAATTCCTGAGTCTACTACCTGCTTTTGAGAATAATTTTGCCAAGTACACATGGAGAAGATCTGCAGGTGCAAGAAGTCTTGCAGGTGGTGAACCATTTGGCTCTGAACGACAACAGGGATAACATGGGTACCTTACCATGCTCCAGCTTGAACAGATCTATGGCAATGCGTAGCTTCCATTTTTCCTTGCTCACCCAAACGTTTTTTCCCCCCTCCAATTCTGTCATTTCCCGTAGCACGTCATTATCCTCGACAGTGGAGCACCAGACACTAACACCACGTTTACATTGCAATCGGTCCCATTTCGCTGGAACACTTATCAAAAATCAGCCCCAGCCCTGTAACAATATGCCCAGACGTGACACCCGAGCGCCCATGACTGTCACGCAGTCGTCCGGAGCGAGCGTGGTGGTGCATTTTACAGCTCTGGAGTGATTAAACGTGTTCGTGATCCGATGACGTCCGTCATGACCGCCAGCGCTCTGGCACGACTCAATTAGTCGCCCATTGTCGCATGTCGGCCGGCCGGCCGGTCAGCGCTGACGCCGTGGGGGCGAGCGAGGCGCGGCGGCTGGTATAACTGCACCTGGCGGACGACAGTTAACTTCCTCCCATACATCCGGCACGGAACCCCTGCAAAAATGCATTTCTACGTGCTGGCCAGGCGGTCTAATCAAACAAATCGTCAACGGTTTTATTCATGCAATGCTTGGAAATTTTACATTATGCATCCGGCACATGCAAACAACTATAGCGTTTATTCACAAGGAAAATAGAGAGCGGGCATTGGCCATAACAGGTCATCGAGCTATGACAAAGTCGGCTAATAACTGAGATAAATCACTGGCTAACAGTGGTCATATGTAACGTTTGATGACATATAATTTCATACTCAAATACTATAATAATTAATCACCAGAAATAGTTTAAAGTTGCTTTCAAACTCCGAAAAAATAAGACGGCTGGTATTCACTTCACAAAGCATAAGAGCCGGAAGTTTGCAATATACGTCTTATATTTCTTTTTACAACTCGTTCACACTATTTGGTGGCAATATTTTAATTAAATACTCTGATTGGGCGCCATATGAGCTCAGTAGCTGCGGAGCTCCAGCTACACCCCCCCCCCCCCCCCCTCCCCCAGACCACCACCACCACTGCCTATTAGGCCGCGTCATCAAAAACAGATTTAAGATTAATAGTGAAATTATCATGCGCTATGTCATTACAAGCTTACATTTTTTTTAAAATGTTTACAATACAATTTGGAGGTGCCAACCACCAACCGGCCTCTTTTTAGGGACACTTTTGCCATTTTTTTCGTCAATATCGTGCATTTTAGCATTCATAATTTTTTTACGTTTTTTGAAAATATCATTTTCGAATTTTCCGTATGATGTTTGACAGCAGTAGTGATTTTCATAAGGTTATAATATACATTGAAGCTGTTTCTCCGCATTTCCCGTAAGGATTTTAGGGCACCGGCTCGCAGCGCCATCTATTGAGCGGAATTGCAGTATATGTACTAGGTGCAGTTTTCCGGCTGCGGAGGCCTGCATAGAGGCTCCACACGCGATGAAATGCAATACCAACAGGTTATCTCAGTGAGAACTGGATCTGGAGACAGGACAGCTACTGGGCCTCACGTCTGGAGACAGGGCATGTACCGGACCTCACGTCTGGAGAAAGGAAAAGTACCGGACTTCACGTCTGGAGGCAGGACAGGTACCGACCCTCACGTCTGGAGACAGGACAGGTACTGGGCCTCACGTCTGCAGACAGGACAGGTACCGGGCCTCACGTCTGGAGACAGGACAGGTACCGTTCCTCTCGTCTGGAGACAGGACAGGTACCGGACCTCACATCTGGAGACAGAACAGGTACTGGGCCTCACGTCTAGAGACAGGACAGGTACCGGGCCTCACGTCTGGAGACAGGACAGGTACCGGCCTCTGGAGACAGGACAGGTACTGGACAGGCCTCACGGCTGGAGACAGGGCAGGTATCGGGCCTGACGTCTGTAGACAGGACAGGTACCGGGACTCGCGTCTGGAGACAGAACGGGTACCGGGCCTCACGTCTGGAGACAAGACAGGCACCGGCCCTCACGTCTGGAGACAGGACAGGCACCGGACCTCACGTCTGGAGACAGGACAGCTACGGGCCTGGAGGCAAGGCAGGTACGGGACCTCACGTCTGGAGGTAGGAGAGGTACTAGGCCTTGCGTCTGGAGGCAAGACAGATGCAGGGCCTCACGTCTGGAGACAGGACAGGTACCGGGCCTCACGTCCGAAGACAGGGCAGCTACTGGGCCTGAAAGCAGGGCAGGTACCGGACCTCACGTCTGGAGACAGGGCAGCTACCGGGCCTGGAGGCAGGGCAGGTACCGGACCTCTCGTCTGGAGGCAGAACAGGTATCGGGCCTCACGTCTGGAGACAGTACAGGTACCGGGCCCGTAGGCAGGGCAGGTACCGGACCACACGTCTGGAGACAGGACAGCTACCGGGCCTGGAGGCAGGGCAGGTACTGGACCTCACGTCTGGAGACAGGACAGGTACCGGGCCTCACGTCTGGCGGCAGGGCAGGTAGCGGACCTCACGTCTGCAGATAGGACAGCTACCGGGCCTGGAGACAGGACAGGTACTGGACCTCACGTCTGGCGGCAGGACAGGTACCGGGCCTCACGTCTGGAGACAGGACAGGTAGCGGACCTCACGTCTGGCGGCAGGACAGGTAGCGGACCTCACGTCTGGAGATAGGACAGGTACCAGACCTCACGTCTGGAGACAGGACAGGCACCGGGCCTGGAGATAGGACAGGTACCTGTCCTGTCTCGAGGAACGGATCAAGCTCATGCAGTCAAATTTGTTTTGTACGCACTCCTTCCCACCCACTTTAAATCTATTTGCCATGGAGTTAATCTGCTAGTGTTCCATTTCAGTTAGTGGCGGCGGAAGGTATTTTCGGATGCGAGGGAAAAGAAACCCGGGTGGTCCCGTCGGCCAAAAGACCCCTCCCCACGGCCAAAGCCCCCCGCCCCCCCCCCAAAAAAAAATGGCGCGAAATTGTATCTCCTCGGATGTAGGCCACTATATTTTGCAGGGCCTCTAAATGGTAGCAAAAAAAAACGTCGGACAGGACCATGTTGAAGTTGCAGGCCTTCCGAGGGCCCCCTTAGGCCGACTGAGGGGCTTCTGTCGGCCTTAGAGGGCCCCTCAGGCTGGCTGGGGCACCTCTGGACCCTCGGTCAATTTTCCGGTCAAAAATAAAACAAATCGAACCAACTTCTTGAAGGGCCCCTCTTACAAATGTATGAGGGAGGGAAATCATGTTTGCCCCCCGCCCCCAACGTCTTGAGTGTGTGTGTGTGTGTGTGTGTGTAGGGGGGGGGGGGGGGGAGCTGCCACCCTGTCCCCTTATCCGCCGCCACTGATTTCAGTGCGTGTGGAGCTCCTCTGCAGACCTCCGCAGCCGGGAAATTGCCCAGTGTTCTAGCGTTGGGAAATTTTGATGGAAAACAATACCCTATGGATATATTTTTTTCCACTCTTTTCCCAAAGTTTACTGGAAAATTTCCACTCCTTATTTTAAAATGTGTTAGCTAATTGAAACCATGATACTGATGTATGGATGTAATGATAGGGAAAGGGTAATTGGGTATTGATATATTCGAGCACATGTTTTTTGGTTGAATTTTCCACTTTTCATGCTTATTTTTAGCCAGAATTTCCACTCCACACCCCAGCTCCAAAGCAATCCTAGAACCCTGACCTACACCTAGTGCATAAATTGCAAGTCCGCTCAATAGATGGCGCTGTGAGCGGGTGCCTTAAAATCCTTACAGGAAATGCAGAGACACAGCTTCATTGTCCATGATAACTCCATGATAATCACTACGGTTGTCAAAAAGCATACGGATAATTCGAAAATTATATTTTCAGAAAATTGTAAAAAAATAATGAATGCCCAAATGTACCATATTGACGAAAAAAATCGCAAAAGTGTCCCCAAAAAGAGGCCGGTTGGCACCTCCAAATTTGACTATTTTTTTATAAAAAAATGAATGTAAGCTTGTAATAATATAGCGCATAATAATTTAACTATTAATATGTGCATGCTCGCAAAAACCTGTCAAATGGCCCGGCCTACAGTGCCTATCTCTATCTCCGCCACCGCGGACGGGCGGCGGACCACTGTACCGGCGAGCACCGCTGACGTCACTGCTGACGTCACTAGCGTCATCACACTCGCCGATACCGATCGTTGCCGTTGCCATGTTGAGTTTCGTCACTCAGCTGTGAACGGCCGCCTGCCAACTGCGCAGCCGACATCCTGCGACCGTCACAGCGTCTTTCCGTCACCCTCGTACGTCAAGCTGAGGACACTATGTATATTGCGCAGCCTGTGGCCGAGCCGACTCTATGACGTTGATAGAGGACGGATTGAGGAGAAATGCTTTGTGGGCAAGCCACATCACATCACAACCGGAAGGTGATCAGCGATCCAGGTGCAGAGGCAACACATACATTCATTCAAGGTGAGGATTATAACCAAGATATGACGTGCTGGGGAGATAATAATAATATATATATATATATATATATATATATATATATATATATATATATATATATATATATATATATATATATATATATATATATATATATATATATATATATATATATATATATATATATATATATATATATATATATATATATATATATATATATATATATATATATATATATATATATATATATATATATATATATATATATATATATATATATATATATATATATATATATATATATATATATATATATATATATATATATATATATATATATATATATATATATATATATATATATATATATATATATATATATATATATATATATATATATATATATATATATATATATATATATATATATATATATATATATATATATATATGAAAATTATCCAAATAATTCGGCAGCTGTTTTCAGCAAGTGCTTATTTACAACTATCTGCCATGGTCTCTCAAGACTCAAGAGCATCTAGTGAATGATGCTTATCGCGTGTAGACTGACACAAATATCAAGAACATCAAGTGATGCTTACTGCACAGCCTGATCTACATAAGGCGGTGTCAATGATTAAATATACTTATTTTATAGCTGCTCAGTTTTCTTATGCGCAAGTCAAGACATTTGGGAAACAATCCATTCAGAGAATACGTGGCTTGAAGTAACTCAAGAACGCACGGGTATGAAAACCGGTGGGTACTAAACCTGACATATTTGTACGCGCTTTGTTACACACGATTACGATGTGTGATGGGTTTTTGTAAGTTACATACAACATATACCTAGATAAGACATGTACAAATGAAAGAAACTAAGACACTGAACCCAGGAAGTTCGTCCGATGGAATACAAATGTAAAAAGTTTGACTTCGAGACTCGTACCGAATAATGCTCTCAAAGGGAACGTGCCTTCTTGAAGACGGGTGGTGTTGAAACGAAGGCCGAATAGAGGCTTATTCAGGTTGCATGCAGACACGAAGACGCGAAAGAATATACGGCATAGTGGCAACTGGCAAGGCCATTCTCCTACATGACTGCCATGTCCCCGTCAAGGTCGGACGAGAGGCGGGCAGCTGCGGTGTAGGCTGCAGATGCTCCGGCCGTCTGATGCCTCACGGTGTCTGCATCGGCGCCATCTCCAGCTGGCGTTCTGATTTGACCAGTAGCACCTGTTTAGAGCTCAATGGAGCTGTGTAGTCTGTTGTCTGTGTGCGGACAGTTACCTGAGCTCGATTGCAATCCATAAGGGCAAGAATAAAGGTGCCCTGTTCGCCGGTCATTTAGAAGCAGGGTCACAAGCTTCTCCGGGAGGCGACAAAGTGCACACATTTTCCGCTGCGCCAGTGCCTCGCGATCGACACACCGTGCCCGTATTCAGCAAACATACGGAGTCCGCGGAAAACCAGGATCCGGCTCAGTTTCTCAATGTACAGAGTCTCCTACTCTCAGCCGCTTGACTGTGTGTGGTCGGCTTTCAGCATCCAATGAATACGCATGCACTCAGACATCACCAGAACAGACTTTATCGGGGAATCCACCATCGAGTGGCGCTACATCGAAGCGACAGGGTGGCGTCAAGTGATTGCATTTATACTACGGGGTAATCCAATCGACCGCCATGTCCGTGACGTTCCATGCTTGTTCGGGACAGATCTACGCTCGTCTGCACATAGTGCACCACGTGCAAAGTCAGGTAGCTTCGTGCCTGAGGTCTTGCAGCTGCATGGTGTTCCTGTGGCTGGTAAACAGCGTTCTGCCGCAGTGGTCTGAAAGCATCTGTGAGTTACAGCAAGTGCCACACGAATAGAAAGCCTGTCGTGTTATCGGAGATCGATTACCAACATTCCTGCTGGCCACGAAGCCTGCATAATACGGTATAGTTGACACGGAGGATCCATGTGACAGCTTGTCATGTCCACCCATGCAGCAGGGGTGGAAAGTACACGACAGTGATATGCTACTTTCAGGATTGGTTAAATTCAATCAATGAATAACCCTCCAAACAACATACGCTACTTAGGTGTGACGTGTGTTTTTTATCTTGAAATAATTCCAAAGTAGGTACTTCACGTATCCTTTCTCTCACGAGATGAAACGCTAGTCTCACTGTCATTAGCATAATATATGCTATGTGGGTGTGTTTGTGATAAGTTCGACCCTCTGGAGGTCGGACGTCAGACGCGTGGGTGCCCGTCTTGGGTAACACGCTAGGCAGATGGCTGCTTGCGTGCCGTCTGGACATGTTCCAGAGGAGTGGCCACCTTCAACATCACGGGCGGCATCTAACTGATCCCACTTAAACTCGGCCGACAACATGTTACAGATTTTCCCCAACCGCAGGCAGGCCCGCGATGCTTTGCCGGGATAAGAGCACATGGCCGCGCCTTTGACGTAATGAAAAGCACGCCAACTGCTAACTTCCAGTGCATGTCGCAAGATATGGAATTTTTTGCCCTCCTGGAAGTTATCGCAAAGTCTGGAATCCAGCGCGGTGTCACTTCGAGGATGGTACTGGTCGCTTGCTGGAAAACTGCAATCCATTCACCGAGTGGATTCCAGTTTTCGGCTTTACCCCATTCGATAGCGCATTTGTGGGTGAGCTCTTGAAACGAACATGCTCTTGTGGTGATTAACATGCTCTTGAAACGAACATATTTTGGTGAACCTTCGATCGTTTGATGAAAGATAAGGTATGTTCATATCCACAAAAAAACATCAACAACCCATACAATCATTCTCAGGCGCCAAATGAAATCACCTAACCGTGCGGTTAGTGTCCCCCCCAAAAAAAAACTTTTTCGTCGGTGCAAGCTTGCCAATTGACACAGCGTTCTTCTTTAGGCCAATAACAAGTATGCCAAATTTCATTGCGATTCTTTGAGTTTTGGTCCCCCCCGGGCCTCCGTAAGTTGTCGAACCCTACCCAAAAGGTCAAAAAGCAAACTCGTCGTACAGACCTCCGCGTGTGCTCATTTGAAAGCTCTTGTCGAGTAGAATACACTATAATTGAGTATAAATGCTATACATTCAAGTTTTCTATCTATGGGTCATAAACAGCTACCAAAACCAAGCCTTCATTAGAGCTCTATTGAAGGCTTCGTTTTGATCTCTGTTAACCCGCGCGGCGCTGGGGGGTAAATTTTACCCCCCTTCCCGGATTTTCTCCATAACTTAAAAACTATGACAGATATCGAAATGAAACTTTCGGTACCTTATGGTACATCAATTCTACATCTTGTGTTACAATTTTTTTGAAATTCGTGAAAATTTTGAGGAGATAATGACGTTTTAGTGACGTCATGTCATGTCATTTTTGGTGAAAAAACGTTAAATGTTTGAAAATGGCTGCTTCTATCGAATTATACGTGTAAAATAACCCATACAACATGTGTCGCATGACTTTCGTAGACCTGTGACCTTTTGTGACCTGACCTTGACCTTGACCTTTGCTTAAAATTTCACTTTTACTTATGCGGGAGATGCATTATACATTTGGGAGCACTTTGTGAGATAATAGTTGCAATACAAGGCTTTGGATGGAAAGTATAGCCCAAAAACCCAAATACTTACATTTTGACACTTGACCTGACCGTGACCTGACATGTGACCTTATGTTAATATTTTCGGGCATGCGTTAGATTCTTCTCACTGAGAGCTTTCGATCCCCGCCTTGCGCATCTCGCTGCGGTTATTGGTTCGGAAGATACGAGGGGGGTAAAATTTACCCCCCCCGCCCCCCCAGCGCCGCACGTTCGGATGGAGACCCCAGCGCCGCGCGGGTTAATGTCTCATAGAACGAAAACTTGAATTTAGAGCATTTCGACTGAATTAACGTTTACTCTACTCGACAAGAGCTTTCAAATGAGCACACGCGGAGGTCTGTACGACCACTTTGATTTTTGACCTTTTGGGTAGGGGTCAACAACTTACGGAGGCCCGGGGGGACCAAAACTCAAAGGATCGCAATGCAATTTGGCATACTTGTTATTGGCCTAAAGAAGAACGCCGTGTCAATTGATAAGCTTGCACTGACGAAAAGTGTTTTCACCCTACCGTACGGTGCACACTGCACCCATAACTGTTCATACACATGGACTTGGGTTGGACATTGCGTAGAGAACACACATACACGCACGAACCTCTGGGTTTTTCTCACATTCACCCCACTCCACACCTCCCTTAGATCGTCAAAAAAATAATATTTGCTTAAATAGCGCGAAAAGAGATTCGCATTTCTTGAAGAACCTCAAAGCCTTTTGTGAAGAGATTAAGCTAATTCGAGTTATTCGATAACGAGTTTAGGGGTCGACAATTTTTTCTTATTTCCAGTGACGGAAAACTCTCGCCAAAGACACTTCGGACACCAGAGACACACCTCTTCGCAAGCAATCTCACTCCAGCACACTCTTCGGGCACTCTTCACTACACACACTAAAGCTCTCCCTACGGCCTACGGGTACTCACCAGACGTCGGTTTTGGTGGTGAACACACCGTCCAGGAAGGCCTCTGGTGGCATCCACTTCACCGGGATCATGGTCCGGCCGCCCTTGCGGTAGTAGTCAGCGCTGTGGGGAGGCGGAACAGAGATCGTCGGTTAGTCGGCACACACAGAAAAGAAAGAGAAGACGATGAGACACAGAGACACGGAGACACAGAGACACAGAGACTCCGTGTCTCTGGAGACACAGAGACACGGAGACAAGATATGAGTCGGGAATGCCATGCGGCAGAGGTAGACACAAAACAGCATGAGGGTGGTCACGTTCACTTTAGATGGTGGACAGGAATAGCGCGGGCCGGCGCAAAGGTACAGACAGACAACAGACAAAGGTACAGACAACAAGACAGACATACAGACAAGTACTGCATAGCGAAGAACTCCGATCTCATAATTGCACCCCAACAAAGTGCCCGGAATAAATTTAGATACAGAGTTTCTTGTTCGTCAAGTCATCATCGTCCAACAAAGGTATAGCAAATGTTTGAGCATTTGCATCGAGAAGCATTTGCATTTGAGCATCGAGAAGATCTTTTAACGTAGTGGTATGATTCGCATTGCATGGTCGAATCGGGCGCCTAAATACAATTTTTCTTAAGGCGTTGTGTTTGTGTGTGTTTGTTTTTCGAAGTTTCCAGCAAAAGCCCTGTCATAAGTGCCATGGAAATAACAAACGGAAAAAATGTGTCACACTTTAACACCTTTGCTATTATATTGTATATCCCACTTCCATTCTCGAGCAAACATGCAATCGGCAGCATCAAGCAACCGAGTGGAGTACGGCAGTCTCCCGTCTCAGTTTCTCAGCCGCAGCCACACACCCGGCTACCGCCGCAGATGACCCTTGGACTACATCGCTCCAGACGTACTCCAGGCATGCCTTGGCGTGACTCAAGGCGTGAGCTGGTCTGCGTGACCTGGTCTGCGGCTGACCGCCGCGCCGCCCGCCCCGCGTGACACCAATGTTGGCGCAGAGCGGCGCGTGGAAACACACTGTTGACCTCCTCAGGCGCAGCGCGCGGTGTATGTACAGAACGGTGGCTGACGAGTACAAGACTAGCTTGCCTGACCGCACTCGCAGCATGCCATTCCAATCACTGTCTTAGCCTCCATTCACTGTCGTATTCACTGTCTCCTTTCACTGTCTCATTCATTGTCCTCCATTCACTGTCTTACATCCCTTGCAACACCATTGTCGCATTCTCCACATATACGACTTACATCCGCTGTCTTACCACTGGCATATCCTCCTCGCACTGCCCCCTCTCTTCCTTTTGACATTCTTTCTCTGCCATTTTGTCGCCACCTCTCTCCTTCCTCTTGCATCACGATGACATAACACTAGTAGCTCTGTAGCAAATTATGTAGCAGTTCACCACTAAACAACTCGATTATTATCGACTCGATGGTCACTATCTTCTCGGAGACATCTGTCTGGCTGCCACTGTAATGTGGCAGAGGACCGGCTCCTGTCTCTGTGAGGACCGGCTCATGTCTCTGTGAGACGGCGGTTTGCCTGCTCCATGTCCGGTATCCATGCGCGAGCGATGCCTATCGTCTATCTCTCTCTCTCTCGTCTGTCCTCAGACGGCGCCGGCGCGACCGGGCCAGCAGCCAATGGCGCAACTGGCGCCGGTGACACTCTGCTCGGCATGTCCGGTCGGCGCCGCGCATGCCGCAGGGGCGCGAGACGGACGGAGCACGCGGCGGAGCATGCGGCGGACACGCCGGAGCAGCCGTCTCACGTCGGCTGACGTGTGTGCGTGCGTTGCGCTCGACTGCACGGACTGGTGCCGAGTTCGCTGCACCTGGCGCCAGTTAGTGCAGATGTTGGCTTCGATACATTCTGATGATGCTCCTCACACAACCCACTTCAGCTGCAACATCAGTCGCCTGTCTACTGTCCGTCTGCGGCCCTGTTATCTGCGCTGCAGCTCATGTCACTGACTCAATCACTGACCAACCGTCCACTTGTTGATCGTCTTTTAGCCGAATTTTGTCCTGCTTCTTCCGCCTTTTTTCCGCCCTCTGTCCGCCTGCTATATTCTGTCCACCTTCTATCTGCCTTCTGTCCACCCTCGGTCAGGCTTGTCTGCCTTCTCTCCGCCTTCTTCCCGCATTCGGTTCGCTCTCTGTCATCTTCTTCCTACACTCTGCCCGCCCTTTGCCCGCCCTTTGCCCGCCCTTTGCCCGCCCTTTGCCCGCCCTTTGCCCGCCCTTTGCCCGCCTTCTGCCAGCCTTTTCCCACCTTGTCCCGCCTTCTGTCCGCTTGACACCCTTGTCGCCCTCCCGTCTGTCCTCACTTGGAATGTGACAGCTCGTGCCACGTGCGGCGCCCGTCGGCGTTCGACAGTGTAGCCGACACGACCAGGGGCACGATACGGCGTCAGATCGCGCCACTCAGGCGCACGACATGCCGACACAATTCCACACCCGTCACGACCACCACCTTCCCCGGCGCGGCGCGACGCGACCCGCCTCGGCGAGATGCGACCAGACGCTTCGCGGCGGCGGCGGCGCGGACTCCCGAAATGGCACTGTGACGCTAGTTACACAGCAGTGGCTCGGGCAGGTAGCGGATATGCCAGTAGTGATGCGCAGCGTGGTGCGAGGTATGAGCCTGCCGGCCATTTGAGGCCGGGTGGCGGATGTGTGATATGTTTCGGAGGAGATGGGCGATCAGAGTTGACCAGATCGGGCGCCACCGACTCGGGGACTGTCGCCGCGCCCAAGTGAAAACAGGATGTCGGGTGTCTGTTCACTTGGCTACTGGGTCTGTAACCGAAGCGGATGTAAGGTGATGATGATTGATAATAGAAGACACTGGAAGATAGCTATGGTAATACAATATATCATTATAAAACTACATGACCTTTGGCTTCATCAGTTGTTACACTTCATACAACCGTTGGTAATACATTTTTGCTAAAATCATGAATATTGTATTGATTACACTTATCAACAATCATTTCTAACCCGGGGACTCTGGGGAGTAAATATAACAGTTGGCTGACCTTGACCTGGGTCAGGTGACTGACCGAACGGCCGGCTCGCCCGGCAAGAGAAGCACGTATACCCGGCTATCATATAACTAGGTGGGAACGGATACAAATCGAAAGGAAATCCTGACATTTAGCTCTTCTACATTTGTTTTACCTAAAACCGTAACTGTAGCTGTAACCTTTGGTAACCGTTCGCTGTAAGAAGTTCTTTGGCAATGTTCATAATCCGTAGATGTGAACTGCATGTTCCCGGTACATCTGATTGGTGCAGCTTAATCACCTCTTATTTGGCCGCAACAGATTGACGCTTTGGCGGCAAAACTGTTGATCACGCTCGGAAAATAAGTTACTGTAATGTCTGGAGCCTAATGGTTTAATATCATCGCAACTTGCGTGGTGTTCACGCTAGCAAGTGACAGGTGATTACATCCAAACGCATATAGAAGAACGACCTTTCTTGGGACAAGCAACTGCGCATTTATTCAATACAACTGACAAAATAAAGAAAAACTTCGATGAACAAAGCCATGTTTTTGTTTTATAGAAAGCCTACACGGATGAACTAAGCTTTCGCATTTAATACTTCTCAAGATTCCTGGACTATGGCAAATCCTGGACTGTGGCAAATGTTTCATTTTTACATATAAATTTTCGGGTCCAATAAATGGCTAAAATAACCAACTAATATTGTATATTATACCCCCTCCCCATGTGCAATGTCTAGCTTAAGAATTTCCCGAATAAT
Source organism: Chirona hameri (assembly GCA_036785665.1). NCBI lineage: Eukaryota > Metazoa > Arthropoda > Thecostraca > Balanomorpha > Balanidae > Chirona > Chirona hameri. Next base: position 56,562 of record JAXIVJ010004978.1, read on the forward strand.
TTCTTCCGAAGTGAAATAATTCACCATCGAAAGGCGTGTCTATGGCACATTTGGTAATCCTGGCCAACCGGGGAAAGAGGAGGGTGACTCCACTGGCGGATCTAGGGTTCGAGAATGGGGGGGGGGGGGGGGGGCTAAAATTTCGCTCCGCTTCATCAGCGAAAATTTGTTGACCAGGGGGTGTGTGGAGTGGGTCGTTAGTGCAAAAAGTCGTTGAGCGGGGGGGGGGGGGGGGGGGGTGTCGGGTCCTCAAAGCGAAAGTCATTGACAGGAGGGGATTTTTCTTCTACCTAATCATCACTTCTTACAGCCAATGCAGGAACAAGCGGGGCGGGGGACATCCTTGTATTGAATGTCCGCCATGCTCCTGTGGGGGGGGGGGGGGGGGCATTTGCCCCTAATTCTCCCCACACCCTGGATCTGCCAGTGGTAAAAAATAGACAAACTCAATTTTACCTCTTCTGTCGCTTTCAAATATTTGTGTAGCTGAGTTGATGCTGAGTCTGATCTTGACTAGTTGGAAATGCTAAAAATTGTGAGACCTCTACTCATAGCACCCATTAAATGCACCGGGATAGATACCTGAGCATGGTGCAAAATGGGTGTCAGATTTAAAATTGGTACCTGAAATTATTTGAGTCTGGATATGACCTGAGGCCAAAGAAGCCATCCCAAGCTATAGTAATTTAAAATTACCTTGACAATGATAAATATTAACTGTATCCACACATTCACAAAGTGTGAATTTTATTTGGCTACATGTTTACAGGGAAAAGGAAAACAACGATACCCAAGTCCCAGTCACAATTCCTCAAATACTGTCGAAATACGTTCCACGCATGCTATTCAGCGCGTTATAAACTTTGGCGCCAATACGCGACGTTTTTAACTTACGTTAGTTGTAGGAATCGCTCCAGATTGAAAAAAGCGCCAGACGCGCATATTTGGAAATGTCGAATACGAAGTCAAGACCCATGATACTTGGGACAGTGGCGTACCGAGTATCAGGTCATGCAGGTCATGACCTGGTCCTTTGGACCCGAGACGCCCATGCAAAGCTTCAAGAGCTCCGCCACCTTCCGAAAGTTTGGGGGGGGGGGGGGGCAGAGGCAGATTCTGAAGGGCACATTCTGAAGTCGATTCTTTCCATGCAACCCCATAGGCGTAATGTTAAAAGTCCTAAAAGTTGGGGGACACGTCCCCCCGTCCCCTGTGGCGGAGCCCCTGCAAAGCTGGCGCCCCTCTGATCAGTCAGACGCCCCTCTGGCCAGTGACGGCGCCACTCCGGCCAGTGAGGACGCTCCCCCGGCCAGTGGCGGCACTCTTGCGGCCAGTGACGGCGCCCCCGGCCAGTGAGGGCGTCATTTGCCATAGACTCTCCGGCCCGTGACCGTGACAGCGCCCCTCCGGCCGGTGACGGCGCCCCATCCGGCCAGTGAAGGCACCCCTCCGACCAGTGACGGCTCCCCTCCGGCCAGTGACCACGCCCCGCCCCGCCCCCCCCCCCGGCTAGTGACGGCGCCCCTCCGGCGAGTGACGGCGCCCCTGACTAGTGACTGCCCCTCTTCGGCGAGTGACGGCGCCCCTCCGGCCAGTGACTCTCCTTCCTCACGGTGCGGAAGGAGAGGCGCGCCCCCCCTCCCTCTGCAAAATTTCGCCAATATGGGTGGCGCCCCTGTCGATCGGGTGGCGCCCCTCAAGGCAATGACCTGATCCTTTGTGAATTTCTGCGTACGCCACTGCTTAGGGAGCCATAAGTCAGTCAACACTCAGGATATTGCATTGACATTTGGTTTGGGCATCGTCCATACTTGGTTCTCCAATATATATTCCGGCTTTTTCATATGATTTGATATTTTATATGATTTTATGAAGACAAAAATGTATAGACAAAAATCCACAAATTCAAAATTTCCAAACATATCGAAAAACCGGAATATATATTTGAGAACGAAGACAACGAAGACGACAACGAAGAACGAAGACAATACCCAAACCAAAGTTCAAAGCAATATCTTTAGTGTTGCTGACTTATGGCTACTAAGTATGATGGTTCTGGATTTTATATTCGACATTTCCAAATATGCACGCGCCACTTTCCCTCCTACTACCAAAATGCTACAAAATGGAGGAAACACGAACGAGGGAAAAATACTTTTTTTTGTTCGCAAAAAGTTATTTTTCGCCGTCAGTACCCATTTTTCATCGCCAGTTTCAGCGGATTTAGGGGGGGGCTAATTTATATTGCCGCCCCCGTCGAGCGTGGGATGGGTGGGGGGGGGGGGGGGAAGAGGGGGGGGGGGGGGGCCTCCCGCCCTGGATCCGCCAGTGGGTGCCTCCAGGTCCATCCAGTACAGGAATCTCCCGAGAGGGGGTGGCGCAGATATCGTGACATGTCTGGTGGCCAGGATTACCAAATGACATTCTGGTCACCAGTCCAGCTGCAATAGGGGTGTCGCGAAGAACGGATGCCTGACGATCGGAAGACAAGAAATGTACCTGATCCGACCTTTACAATTTCTTGTTCGAGACAAGGAGTGCCTCGGAGTCTTGAGGTAGCCTGACGAGAGGCAGTATGTAATTTAACCATGCTATCTGTTCGACAGTAAAGTGATGATTATTTCTAAATATTTCAGTTCCCAAGCATCCGATTCCGAAAAGGACCATTGAGAGAAAAAGTAATGACAGCAGAACTCACATTGCCATTTTGACAGACTCATCGAAAGTAAACTTTTGACCACAACGCAGCCTGCTGGAGGACGTAGAAAGCTTCGGTTGTACCACTTACCGATAGATGTCTCTTGACATGCCGAAGTCTGCGATTTTCACCACCCTGCCGGGGCCTTTTGTGGTGAGGAGACAGTTTCTCGCGGCGATATCACGGTGGATAAATCGTTTGTTTTCCAAGTATTCACATCCTTTGGCCACGTCAATGGAACACGTGAGAAGATCGTATATTTTGAGACTCGGTGGTCGATCCTGAAAAGAAAAAGAGGGATGAGTTTGTAATATGCGACTAATGCGAACAGAACAAACCCAGGGTAGTGGAAGATATCATATTTCCGTCCCCAACAACCTTGGACCGCGCTTGACCGGGGTCTCAGCCGAACGCCATTGACCGGGGGAGGGGGGGGGGAAATATTGCCCCTCGTTATCTCCGGAACCAATAATCGTAGCGAGACACGCAAGGCGGCATTTTAAATATCTCAATGAGACGCATCTAAAGCATACTCGAAATTTTCGAATTGAGGTCACATCAGGTTCAGGTCGGGTCAAAGGTCAAAATCGAGGCATTTGAGTTTATGGGCCATACTTTCCATCCAAAGCCTTTGATTCCAACCATGATCACCCAAGGTGCTCCCAATGGTATAATACACATCCCGTATGAGCTAAAGTGAGATTGTTGGCAAAGGTCAAGGTCAGGGTCAGGTCACTATGTGTACAATATTTTCGAAAGTCATGCGATACATGTTTTATGGGTTATTTTACACGTATAATTCGAAAGTGATAGCCATTTTACTATCTGCCTCATTTAAGTGAATTTAGTGTGAAGATCAGGTCAAGTGCAGGTCACGTATGGTCACAAGTTGAAATTGATTAATCTAAACAAACAAAAAAGCATGTTTCTAGACCAGTTTTGTCTCGGAAATACAGTGCTGGCATGTATGTGTCTGTATCTGGTCACTAACAGCCGAAAAACGCAATTTCAAAATATGACGTCATGAATTACTCGTACTTAGGGAGTCGTAAGTCAGTCAAAAATAGAGATATTGCTTTGAAGTTTGGTTTAGGTATTGTCCATATGTGGTTCTCCAACATATATTCAGTTTTTTTTTATGTTGGAAAATGTTGATTTCGAGGGTATTCTTTAAAAAAGAAGTAAAACCAATATGTTCACAAATCCGAGTTAGTCATTTTGTAGCCCATGTCATTTTCTATCTTTTGACGTTTTGTTATTGATTTTTTCTTAAAAAATAACCTTTGTACGGCCTGTTAAAGTATATCTGATCGGTTGTCAAACTTGTGTGTAGTGACGTCACTAAATTGGCTATATATATTTTTTTTTAGAAGACGAAAGCCCTTCATTTTTGGCACGAGAGACGTACAATTGATGTAGGAGAGTGTACCCCAAGTTTTGCGTTAATAACTCTGTTGGTTTTTGAGCTATTGCGAAAATTCGTCAAGGAGGGGGAGGCAATATTGTCCCCCCGGTCAAGCGTGGGTGGATAAACCTATTCAACGAAGCTTCACTCTGCGCCATGCCATTTAATGAAAACAGGAACATGTCGAAAATTGGACCTGCACACGTCAGCAGCGTAAATATGTCGACGCTGTCAACTAGGCACATATTTGTTAGACGGCCGGTTCCTCGTCGTTCATGAAATCATTCACTTGTCAATTCAGTTGATGTGAAAAGATTTAGATATTTGAACATGTATGTTATTAGGACCTTAAATGCTAAATAGATTAGTGCATTTTATTACACAATACATTGAACTTGAACTTGAATGGTCGACTCCATCTTGCAGATGCATGATCATTTATGATCGTCTTGTTTCAGTCGAATGCATAGGCTCTTCAGGCCTATTTTATGTCACAGATATGCTGTTTTCTTTTTTCTCTTGATGATTTCCCTCTGTATGCGGGCCTTGTAGATATGATGGATGATAAGGATCTGCTCCCTATCAGCAGCGATGATGCATTCTACCGCTGGGAGTTTTCTCTCTAACTTGGTGTGGTACATCCTTTGGGCCTCTTCTCTATCATCTTTGAGCTTCATACATTCAAAGAGCATATACTCTAATGTCATCGAGATAAAGTGTACCATCGATACAAAGTGGACAGGTGCTATTTCGATGTATGTGTCTCCTGACCATTCCTGTGGACACCCACGAATGTCCTGTTAGTAAAATTATTTGTGTTAGTGTGGCTTGTCTGAAAATTGTGCTGTATTTGCTAGATGGCCAGAATGCACTTGGTGCTTCATACTTGTTATTTTGCGGCAACATTGCCAGCCATCTTAGGCTTGACATATGCTCTATGTCATATGTCTCTTGGTTTCCTTGCTCATGCAGTGATTCACGGCCATGCGAATTGCGAACTATCTTGTTCCAAGATCTGTGTAGTTCTCCTGTTCCCTGTTAAACTACACAGTTCTCTATAAAGATCTTTGCAGTTCTTCTATAAAGATCTTTGTAGTTCTTCTGTTCCCTGTAATACTATATAGACCTAATTAAAAGAGATAGACTTGACAAGTCAAGTGCTTTGAGGAATTCCACCCAATTATGCACAAGACTACTGGTGCGGTCAGTGTTGACGGCTCCATGAATGATTACGTATTTGGTTAGCGTATGCTCCTTGGCAGCTTTCAGCAGGAAACCCATAAACTGTAGGGCTATCTTTATCAAGAGAATAGAACATGTTGGTACACCTAGCATTATACAAGTTACCATCTTCTGTGTTTTAGCAGGTAGTCCTTGGATGAGTCGGTAAAGAAGCACCAACATTCCTTCCAAGTAAGCAATTTCAGCTGCGGATAGGGCAGGGGCGGCACAACCAATTTTTGATAGGGGAGGGGGGGGGGGGGGGGGGAATTTTTTAATCGTCGAAAATCGAGTTTTGATGCAAATCTAAAATTAAAACGTCAAAAGAACGGAAATAATAGTCTCTTAACAATGGCTATCTCGGATTTGCAAAATTCTGGCTTTTTTACCCCAAAAAAAAACAAACTGATTTGTTTTTCGGAAAATTTCCACAAAATCAAAACATTTGAGGATATTAAACAATAACGGAATGTATGTATGGGAGAACTAAGTATGGACGATATAAAAAAAAATCAAATCAATACCTTTATTTTTGACTGACTTATAGCTCCCTAAGTATAAGTAACTCATGACGACCAAACTGGTCTAGAAAAATGCCTTTTTTATTTATATTTTTAATTATATTAATCAATTTCATATTTTCACCTTATGTGACCTGATCTTGACCTGAGGGCCATTATATGCGATCAGGTTGTGAAAATGGCTGCAACTATATAATTATGCGTGTACAATAACACATACAACATGTGTCGCATGACTTTCGTAGACCTCTTGCCAATAGTGACCTTTTGTGACCTGCCTTGACCTTAATCTTTGCTTACAATTTCACTTTTGATTATGCGGGAGATGCATTATACCTTTGAGAGCACTTTGTGCGATAATAGGGTGAAACACACTGTACACACCGTACACATGTTTTCTTGAACGCGGCTTCTGAATGCCAAGTGATGTTGATGCCTGGCATTTTACCTGGCATGATTGAAGTTTAATGTTTTAGGGCCTCGACACATTTAATATTAGTGCTTCATTAACCCGCGTCCCGCTGGGGTATTCATCCAAACACGCCCCGCTGTGGGGGGCATATTCTGCCCCCTCGTTATCTTCCGAACCAACAACCGCAGCGAGACGCGCAAGGAGACAATCGAAAGCTCTTAATAAGCCCCACCTATGCATAGTTATGTCGCTCCATACAACGAGGTTGACCAGTTCACTCGTTAACCCGTTAGCCCATTTATATTTTGTTCTCGAAAGCCAGCTCGGAAGCGTATTAATCCCGATCCCCTGGAAGAAGCGCCCTGTTGAAATGTCATGTGCATAGTGCATATTAACTGGGATAACTGGGACCTTTAAATTCGTTACGGATAGACAGACAGACAGACAGACGCTTATCAAATAGTAATACAGACTAGTGCTAACCCGTCCGCTCCGCTGGACGATTAGCTGGCATCTCCGGGATGGAGGTATCCGCACCAATTCAGCACGTTATTTAACTGGACTGGAACTGGAACTGCATAAGACATAATTACCTATTACCCGTCAAGGGATCACCGCCCCTCCAACTCCGGTGCGTCGGTGACTTATCCCATCTGCCACATATGTCCTATGCATAGCTAGCTGGCATCTCCGAGATGGATGTATCCGCACCAATTCAGCACGTGAATTAACTGGGACTTTTACACTGAAAAACTGAGCTGTGCCGGATAGACAGACAGATAGACAGACAGATAGACAGACAGATAGACAGACAGATAGACAGACAGATAGACAGACAGATAGACAGACAGATAGACAGACAGATAGACAGACAGATAGACAGACAGATAGACAGACAGATAGACAGACAGATAGACAGACAGATAGACAGACAGATAGACAGACAGATAGACAGACAGATAGACAGACAGATAGACAGACAGATAGACAGACAGATAGACAGACAGATAGACAGACAGATAGACAGACAGATAGACAGACAGATAGACAGACAGATAGACAGACAGATAGACAGACAGATAGACAGACAGATAGACAGACAGATAGACAGACAGATAGACAGACAGATAGACAGACAGATAGACAGACAGATAGACAGACAGATAGACAGACAGATAGACAGACAGATAGACAGACAGATAGACAGACAGATAGACAGACAGATAGACAGACAGAGGACAGACAGAGGACAGACAGAGGACAGACAGAGGACAGACAGAGGACAGACAGAGGACAGACAGAGGACAGACAGAGGACAGACAGAGGACAGACAGAGGACAGACCGACAGACCGACAGACCGACAGACCGACAGACCGACAGACCGACAGACCGACAGACCGACAGACCGACAGACCGACAGACCGACAGACCGACAGACCGACAGACCGACAGACCGACAGACCGACAGACCGACAGACCGACAGACCGACAGACCGACAGACCGACAGACCGACAGACCGACAGACCGACAGACCGACAGACCGACAGACCGACAGACCGACAGACCGACAGACCGACAGACCGACAGACCGACAGACCGACAGACCGACAGACCGACAGACCGACAGACCGACAGACCGACAGACCGACAGACCGACCGACAGACCGACAGACCGACAGACCGACAGACCGACAGACCGACAGACCGACAGACCGACAGACCGACAGACCGACAGACCGACAGACCGACAGACCGACAGACCGACAGACCGACAGACCGACAGACCGACAGACCGACAGACCGACAGACCGACAGACCGACAGACCGACAGACCGACAGACCGACCGACAGACCGACAGACCGACAGACCGACAGACCGACAGACCGACAGACCGACAGACCGACAGACCGACAGACCGACAGACCGACAGACCGACAGACCCAGACCGACAGACCGACCGACCGACCGACCGACCGACCGACCGACCGACCGACCGACCGACCGACCGACCGACCGACCGACCGACCGACCGACCGACCGACCGACCGACCGACCGACCGACCGACCGACCGACCGACCGACCGACCGACCGACCGACCGACCGACCGACCGACCGACCGACCGACCGACCGACCGACCGACCGACCGACCGACCGACCGACCGACCGACCGACCGACCGACCGACCGACCGACCGACGACCGACCGACCGACCGACCGACCGACCGACCGACCGACCGACCGACCGACCGACCGACCGACCGACCGACCGACCGACCGACCGACCGACCGACCGACCGACCGACCGACCGACCGACCGACCGACCGACCGACCGACCGACCGACCGACCGACCGACCGACCGACCGACCGACCGACCGACCGACCGACCGACCGACCGACCGACCGACCGACCGACCGACCGACCGACCGACCGACCGACCGACCGACCGACCGACCGACCGACCGACCGACCGACCGACCGACCGACCGACCGACCGACCGACCGACCGACCGACCGACCGACCGACCGACCGACCGACCGACCGACCGACCGACCGACCGACCGACCGACCGACCGACCGACCGACCGACCGACCGACCGACCGACCGACCGACCGACCGACCGACCGACCGACCGACCGACCGACCGACCGACCGACCGACCGACCGACCGACCGACCGACCGACCGACCGACCGACCGACCGACCGACCGACCGACCGACCGACCGACCGACCGACCGACCGACCGACCGACCGACCGACCGACCGACCGACCGACCGACCGACCGAGACCGACCGACCGACCGACCGACCGACCGACCGACCGACCGACCGACCGACCGACCGACCGACCGACCGACCGACCGACCGACCGACCGACCGACCGACCGACCGACCGACCGACCGACCGACCGACCGACCGACCGACCGACCGACCGACCGACCGACCGACCGACCGACCGACCGACCGACCGACCGACCGACCGACCGACCGACCGACCGACCGACCGACCGACCGACCGACCGACCGACCGACCGACCGACCGACCGACCGACCGACCGACCGACCGACCGACCGACCGACCGACCGACCGACCGACCGACCGACCGACCGACCGACCGACCGACCGACCGACCGACCGACCGACCGACCGACCGACCGACCGACCGACCGACCGACCGACCGACCGACCGACCGACCGACCGACCGACCGACCGACCGACCGACCGACCGACCGACCATGTCAGAGCCCCACAAGCCCCCCCCCCCCTGCGGGGGGGGGGGGGCTTGTGGGGCTCGGACTTGTTGGACTTGTCGGACTTGTCGGACTTGCCGGACTTGCCGGACTTGCCGGACTTGCCGGACTTGTCGGACTTGCGAAATCGATTTGGACTTGTTGGACTTGTTGGAAATCGTAGAGAAGAAGAAAAAACATGAAAAAGCTTGATTCCTGACAGTTTCCTGACTGGGGTTCGAACCCAGGACCCTTGTATGAGTCTGATATTTATACCAATCGATAGTCCGTTGTCGACTTAGTATGTATGTAAGTAAGGTCCATCCATCCATAGTTTCCATCGCAGTCTGTGTTAACGTTGCGTCGCAGTCGTCCCGAAATTCTTGGCTCACCACCAGCTGCACATAACCCGACGTCACGTGACTTTGGTACATTGTCACGTGACTGCGGTGCTGAGCTGGTTATGAACACCTATTGCTTGGCGACGACTGGGCCGGTGGATACGGCCCAGCTTAGGCACCTTTGGCGCTCATTCATATCGCAAATTGATTTAGCGCGTGCACCGCCATGCATGCCCCCCCCTTGCATCCCCTCTCACCATCCCTCTTCGCCCAGCCAAGTACCAACCCATCTCACACACATGGCTGACGCCGCTCAAATATTAATATTTCTCGGAGATTCTCCGGGACGGAGGTCACAAAGGCACGAGATTTCAACCGCGGAACGAAAGACAGACAGACACTACTGACTTTTCTGAGCAGAAATACGGACAGACGGACGCTGCTCAAATGGTAAGATAGAGGACTCGGACTTGTTGGACTTATCGGACTTATCGAACTTGTCGGACTTGTCAGACTCGTCGGACTTGTCGGACTTGTTAGACTTGCATCTATCTCCAACTCCAACCAACCCATCTCCGACACGTAGCTTAGCTATTTAACGCACTTCTAATTGAACGAATTTCTCCGGAATGGAGATTCCATATGCACAAAGGCACGTGCATTACACACAGATTGTTGGCTGTTTTCCCAGCTCGGAACTACAGACGGCGCTCAAATATTAATATTTCTCGGGGATTCTTCTGGACGGAGGTTCCATGCTCACAAAGGCACGTGAATTCAACCGCGGGTAGACACGAAAACCCTGCTGTGTTTCGAGTGCAAAACGGACACTACTCAAATCGATATTAGGGGAGGACTAGTGCTAACCCGTCCGCTCCGCTGGACGATTAGCTGGCATCTCCGGGATGGAGGTACCCGCACCAATTCAGCACGTTAAAGGAAATAGTTCACCTTCGGAAATTTCTCAGAACACGATTTTATTATATTTTTTAATAGTTTCTTTTTTCTTTTAAAAAATGGTCCTACATCGCGCCAATTCAGGACAGAAGGTCGTAAATTATTAATGTTATGGTGTGCGTTATTGGTCTGCGCATGCTCAGACCAGTGCTGGCACTCTCAGACGGTACGGTATATCATATATGCGCCGCATTCCTTCGCCAAAAAGTCAAATATCTTCGGCTGGAGTCTTTTCAGCCAAGAAAAGTTGCAGATAAGGATTTCTCAACACGGGCTACCAAACTGCTATTTCAGTTCAAAATCCCATGTTGAAGGTGAACTATTTCCTTTAATTAACTGGACTGGAACTAGAACTGCATAGGACATAATTACCCATTACCCGTCAAGGGATCACCGTCCCACCGACTCCGGTGCGTCGGTGACTTATCCCATCTCCCAAATATGTCCTATGCATAGCTAGCTGGGATCTCCAGGGTGGAGGTATCCGCACCAATTTAGCACGTGAATTAACTGGGACTTTTAAACTGAATAAACTGAGCGGTGCCGGAGAGACAGACAGACAGATAGACAGACAGAAAGACAGACGCTTATCAAATAGTAATATAGATTACTCCCCTCAGCCCCCACCAGTAACAGTTGGCAGCACTCGGGCGTTTGGGCGTTAAAAACCTACTACACCATAGGGTTCCCATGTTAAATCAATGATTTTCAGACGAGGCTGGCTCGTAACCTATGATACATATTTTAAATCCGACTTCTGGAACAGATAGCTACAAGCCTTAGCTACAACGTTTTTATTTATAATTTTTCGATATTGCTGGCGTAAAGGGGTTAAATGGGCTTAGGGGTTAACAAATGTCGGAACGACCGCTGACCGCTCCCAAATGCTACTACAGTACTAAAATATACACTACTTCGACTACTACTTCGTAGTAGAATTATGCTACTACATGTACTGCAAATACACTACTTTTACTACTACTTCGTATATTTGCTGGCGTTTAATTCAATAAATAAAGATATAATCTATGGAAATACAAGTTATTGATAGCAAACCATACCTTTAATTTATAATAGACAAAACAATTAGGATAAAAATTATATCTAGTCTAATTCATTTGGGCGTTACATTCCTTACTGTTCAACCCGTTGTTCTATTACCCCGATTTCCCCTCGGTACGGTGCTGCCAGTCAGTGTGCTGCTGTTGGTTATTCCGACCGTATTTGAGAGCGTGTCTGTAGTCCATTTGTTGTGTCTGTGGATATTGATTGTGATAAAGTTGTTGCTGTTGCTGTCTGGTTATGTGAGCTCCAATGTCATTGAATGGCTTCAGTGATCCCCTGTCCGTCTCTCTGCTACCATGTATTATATTATCTTCCAGACTCCTCTCGGATGCTACTAGATTCCTCTCCGTCACATGCTGTTCTAGTGTGCGATGGTCAAACTCGCCACATGAAGTCCTTGGGTTCTCTTGTGGGTCGGTTGTCTTTCCACCCCCACCTTTCCCTTTCTGTTTGTCCTCTTCGTCTTTTTCATGATTTTTCTCTTCATCTCCTTCGCTTAGGTTTTCATTTTTGTATTGCCCTTCTGTCCTCAGTTGCACTACTTATGTGATCACAAGGCCACCCGCTTGCTGTTCGCGGCTTAGCCACAGTAAATAGGCAGCGCAGGGCTGACAGAGCATGTGACCGGCCGGTTGCCGAGTGACTGGGCTATCCTGACCGTTTGTCCCTGGTCCGTTATTGTCTTCCTTCTCCTTCCAGTTCCGAGCCAGTTCCGTTCGGAGCTTTTGGTTCTCAGCTTTATGTTGGCTAACTTGTGTTGCAAGTTCTACCTTTAGTTTCACAGTTTTGCATGACACTGTTCGTGTGGTGCTGCGTGTGGTCCGGCTTGGTGTGGTGCTGCGTGTGGTCCGGCTTGGTGTGGTGCTGCGTGTGGTCCGGCTTGGTGTGGTGCTGCGTGTGGTCCGGCTTGGTGTGGTGCTGCGTGTGGTCCGGCTTGGTGTGGTGCTGCGTGTGGTCCGGCTTGGTGTGGTGCTGCGTGTGGTCCGGCTTGGTGTGGTGCTGCGTGTGGTCCGGCTTGGTGTGGTGCTGCGTGTGGTCCGGCTTGGTGTGGTGCTGCGTGTGGTCCGGCTTGGTGTGGTGCTGCGTGTGGTCCGGCTTGGTGTGGTGCTGCGTGTGGTCCGGCTTGGTGTGGTGCTGCGTGTGGTCCGGCTTGGTGTGGTGCTGCGTGTGGTCCGGCTTGGTGTGGTGCTGCGTGTGGTCCGGCTTAGTGTGGTGCTGCGTGTGGTCCGGCTTAGTGTGGTGCTGCGTGTGGTCCGGCTTGGTGTGGTGCTGCGTGTGGTCCGGCTTAGTGTGGTGCTGCGTGTGGTCCGGCTTAGTGTGGTGCTGCGTGTGGTCCGGCTTAGTGTGGTGCTGCGTGTGGTCCGGCTTGGTGTGGTGCTGCGTGTGGTCCGGCTTGGTGTGGTGCTGCGTGTGGTCCGGCTTAGTGTGGTGCTGCGTGTGGTCCGGCTTAGTGTGGTGCTGCGTGTGGTCCGGCTTAGTGTGGTGCTGCGTGTGGTCCGGCTTGGTGTGGTGCTGAGTGTGGTCCGGCTTAGTGTGGTACTGCGTGTGGTCCGGCTTGGTGTGGTGCTGCGTGTGGTCCGGCTTGGTGTGGTACTGCGTGTGGTCCGGCTTGGTGTGGTGCTGCGTGTGGTCCGGCTTGGTGTGGTGCTGAGTGTGGTCCGGCTTGGTGTGGTACTGCGTGTGGTCCGGCTTGGTGTGGTGCTGCGTGTGGTCCGGCTTGGTGTGGTGCTGCGTGTGGTCCGGCTTGGTGTGGTGCTGAGTGTGGTCCGGCTTGGTGTGGTGCTGCGTGTGGTCCGGCTTAGTGTGGTACTGCGTGTGGTCCGGCTTGGTGTGGTGCTGAGTGTGGTCCGGCTTGGTGTGGTGCTGAGTGTGGTCCGGCTTAGTGTGGTACTGCGTGTGGTCCGGCTTGGTGTGGTGCTGAGTGTGGTCCGGCTTGGTGTGGTGCTGAGTGTGGTCCGGCTTAGTGTGGTACTGCGTGTGGTCCGGCTTGGTGTGGTGCTGCGTGTGGTCCGGCTTGGTGTGGTACTGCGTGTGGTCCGGCTTGGTGTGCTGCGTGTGGTCGGCTTGGTGTGCTGCTCTTTTCTGACGTTCTGTCATCCTGCTTTGCTCCTTTACTTTTTGCGGCTCCTGCCCTTCATTACTGCCATCCTTCACCTGCGCCTGCTTGGCATTGGGTCTTCGTTTCATTTGGCGTCAGCTCGTTACCGATGCGTACATCAATCACTTGTATCCCCCTTTCATCTGTTTCCACGATAACCTTCTTATAGTACTCTGGGGATGGACAGGTTTCATGGAAACCATCTAACTTGCATTTGTCCACGTCTTGCATGCCTTTCATCGTTAGACGGCATTGTTCCATTTTCTTTAGCTTCGGTGAACATACAATCGCAATATCATCCGGTTGCTTCCTTTGGATATCGTATTGCGTATGCACGTCTATGGAACTCATGGAAGTGTCGTAGATCGGATGTGTATGTATCCATCCTTTGCTTGTTAGGTTATCTTCTTGCACTGCTTGGGCGACCAGTTCTTCGTTTGTACAGTCGGTCCCATAATGATCTTCCCTTGCCACCACGTGGCGCTACGGTCGCGATAGGCACAGAAATGGTGGTTTCTCCACCGTAGGTTGGCACCCATTGTGGCTGTCTGGCAGGTGCGTGACCTGGGGAAGGGAGGGAGGGAGTGCGGGGCGTTGTCGGAATGGAATGCGCCGCGACCCGGGTGGTGGTCAGGGCCGTCTGTCTCGAGAGTCAAGAGGTCGCCTGTCCTGAGCTGGCAGAGATCCAATATTGGAGACTGAATAGCAGTGTTCATCGCGTAAGCCCAAATAGCTCAGTCGGTATAGCTGTCTACTCCAAGCGTGTTCGTAGATTGGTCGTGGGTTCGAACCGCGCTGGCACCAGGCGCTTTTACGTGAATTTCTTTCTTAATCATGCCACGTGTCATGTGCAATGCAGAACCCCGAAATTACGAATGCAAAAGTTCACCTAATGATTCTACACGAAAAAGCAGACAAATGCAGTGGGCCTCGCACTGCTATTTTCGAATCACGCCGCTCTGTCCTTCACGCTCCAAAAACACACCCGGGAGGGTTTGTATCCATTAAGGTAGCGACTATATCTGCGACGACAGTATTTAAAACCTTAGGTCTATGAAGCATCGCCAGGTGTGCAGATGATAGAGCATCTGACTGGCTACGTGTTTAAATTTGACATTGACCTTGAGATCAGGTCAAAATATCGACACTTTAATTTTTGGCGCAATGCAAATTTCGCAATCATCGCAAGCGACACGACGGATTGCCATTTCCGAGACATCTGTGACAACGGTATCGGTCAACTTGAGATTCAAATATTCGTCGTAAAGTATAGCCCGTGCAGTGCACGCTTAGCGATGCTTCACAGACCTATGTTTTTATTAAAACTGGTCATCACAGACATCGTCGCTAACTTTCACCTGTAATTGGGCACATGCCTGTTGGTGATTGAATACAAATACAGAAAATACAGAATAACTACAGAATAACATCACATTCTAGGTCTGCGTATATTTCCAACCACGGTCCGCCACACATGCGCATTGTTACTCCCCGATCGGCCTGTGTGAGTCAGACCAGGACGGAGCGGTGCAGATTCCGCCAAGTATCGGCAGGCACCGGGCGCGCTGTCAAACCGGTCCAGCCCCGCCTCGGTGCGGGATTCAGCCAGCTATCGTCTTGCCTACCGTGGGAGACCCAGAGCTAGGGAAGATCATTATGAGACCGACTGTACACTCGCATGATGCTGTTGTCCCTGTCTGATGTGGAAAGATTAGGTGTGTTACTTTCTCTACTCCTACTCCGTTAGTGTCCTTTCCTGCGATGTATGCCAGTGTTTCTACGTCTGTGTATTAGCATTAGCCAGAGCTAGGAAAGTGGCGACTGTGTCTTTTGGCATAGTGACTCTTGATAATGGCTCCCTTTGTTTGCCTTTGATTTTGCGCCTTCCTTGGCAACCCACTTCTTGTTTGAGTGGTCATATCCAAGGACTGAACAGTCTGAATCCCTGTCTGTGTTTTCTTTTACTTTGTTTTTCTTCATCTTTTTTTTTGCCCGCAGTGATCCACTTATCGTTTCCAGTGAGGCCATGTTCGTTACATACTGCCATTTCTGGGTAATAAGTAATGGGTAATAAGGGGGGGGGGGGGGTCAAAAGGGTCAGCTGACCCCCCCCCAATTTCTGAGGGGCACGCATCACATGGCCCCGTATTCTGGCCCATACCTGGCGCTGGCAGAGGCCCGTTCTTGGTCAGGCCTGATCGAGACAGGGGCCCGTTGCTGGCAAATTGGCGTGATATGGGGGCCGGTCAGGACGAGGGCCCAGTCCTTGCATATTCTTAATGCTGGCCCCTTTCTGGTAGGCGCCCAGTCTTGGTCAAGCCCAATCGAGGCAGA
The DNA here is from genome assembly GCA_036785665.1 of Chirona hameri. Lineage (NCBI taxonomy): Eukaryota > Metazoa > Arthropoda > Thecostraca > Balanomorpha > Balanidae > Chirona > Chirona hameri. The sequence goes on from JAXIVJ010004978.1 coordinate 72,855, forward strand.
GGCCTGGTGCTGGCAAAGGCGTGGCATGGGGCCCGGTCAGGACAAGGGCCCGTACACAACAAGCCACCGGTCCTTGCATATTCTTGATACTGGCCAGTTCCTGGTAGGGGTTCGGTCTTGGTCATGTATGATCGATGCAGGGACCCAGTGATGGCAAAGGCGTGATATGGGGCCCGGTCAGGAAGAGGGCCCAGTCACAACAGGGCCCACTCCTTGCAAATTCTTGATACGGGCCTGTTACTGGTATGGGCCCGTTCCTGGTAGGGGCCCGATAAAGGCAGGGCCCCGGGGCTGGCAGAGGCGTGATATGGGGCCCAGTCAGGTCGAGGGACCCATCACAACATGACCCGGTCCTTGCAAATTATTTATACGGACCCATTCTTGGTCAGGCCGATCGAGGCAGGGGCCCGGTGCTGGCAAAGGCCCGGTCACAACAGAGTCCGGTCCTTGCAAATTATTGATACGGACCTGGTCCTGGAAGCGGCCCGGTCTTGGTCACTGGTCAGGCCCGGTGCTGGCAAAGGCGTGTATCAGGGGCCCGGTCAGGCGTCGAGCCCGGTTCCATCGAATTATTGATATCACGGGCACATTCTTGGCATGGCAGTAAGGCAGGGGCCCGGTCTTGATGAGGCCCGATCCTGACAAAATGTGGCATGCCGGGCCGTCCTAATGAGGGCCCTCTCATGACAGGGGCCGTTTTCTGCGAACCGAGAGCCCATGTTAAAACAGGCCCGCTCGAACATGGTAAAATCCGCGGTCGAGGCAGGCAGAGGTCGAGAAAAGCTGTGTTGCAAATTACGAATTTTGTGAAGAAAACCTTATATTTTCGGTATCTCATACGAACCTTCTTTTACGCAACGTTAAGCTGAGCCTAGCGAAAGTTGGGGGGGGGGGGCGTCCTGAAGTTGGGGGGGGGGGGGGGGCAAGAGCGAGCACCCTCTGCCCCACCTGTTCCCGAGCCTATACGCCGGCGGCAGCCGTGTCACGGACGTCGCCAGCGCCGGCTGTGCGTTGCGCGCTCTGCCGCCAGTTACGTCACATCAAGTCATTTTTGGCTCAGGCGAGGTGGCCTATTCTTCGCTCGCTCTCGCTCAAGCGGTGTCGCCCCCTGATGTGTTCATAAGCTATACACATTATTGGCCATAACTTTGTCAATTTCCATTGAATTTCCAATTGAAAATAATGCCGACACTCGTCTTGAAAATGCACATCTTTTGATGGGTGGTTCGTACCTGTAACTGCAATGTTCGATGCAGGAGAAGCATCCATAATGTATGCCCCTATTATACACGTGACTTCAGGTTTTGAGTAAATCACTTGGTTAATTTGGAACCGATTTCCAATTGAAAATTACCAAAAGATGCTTCGTGAAAATACGCATGTTTTGATGGGTGGCTGGTCGCGGTACCTATCGATTAAATTGTGCAAATGTTTGCTCTTGAACTACGCTGTCTTGCGACAAGTTTGTGATGAGCTATACATATTATTGGCCATAACTTCGTCAATGTTCATTGGAATTCCAATTGAAAATAATACCGACACTCGTCTTGAAAAAGCACACCTTTTGATGGGTGGCTCATACCGGTAGCTGTAATATTAACTGCAAATCCACACATTTATTTACATCCACCACACACCGATAAACACACATTTAAACACATTTGTGGGTAGGTATATCACATTTATTTATGCACATGAACATTATGGGTATGTGTTCACACAACGCCACTCCAACTCTACTCATACAAGGCCATAGTGTACACATTAACCCGCGCCGTGCCGGGGGGGGGGGGGGGGGGGGCGTTTAGACGCCCCCCCTCCGTTTTTTTTTGCCAATAGCTAAAAACCGTTGAAGCCAGGTAGCTGAAATTTTCAGTACCTGTCCGCTGAACATTTTTACAAATTTTGTGAAACCAAAAGTTTCAGGTCTTATCAGGTCAGGTCACCAGGTCAGGTCACGTGACCCAACCTCAGAACAAGTTTGTGGTCGTGCCACGTCTACAGTTTCCGGGTGATCACTTTTAAACTTTTAGAGTTTGATAAGGATATCATTACCTACAATTTGCATATCTCGGTTTTTTTTATTCGGTGACCTAAGGTCTGATCGATCACGTGACCTTCCCCATTATAAGTCAATGGGGAAAAATATTGAAATGCTTTGCTTTCCATGTAAACGCATCCAATCAACGTTTTTTCTTCAGGATCATGTAGTAATAGACCATTCTTCATTACCCAGATACTATTTTGGTTTATTTGACCCCCCACAAGGTCATCCGAGGTCACATGAGGTCACATACACTTTTTTGCCAATCACTTTTGATCGAAGAGAGATAGAAACTTGAAGAAGGCACGAATGTGATTTTCTCGTCAAGACGCATCGACTCATATGCAACATGACCCACCGTGACCGACTTGGTCACCATGTGACCTTCACCTGAGGTCAAATTTTTTAATTGACTTTCCAAGGTCAAGATGTATATTTTTCGATGCGCCTGGCCGATGGAAACACGATGGAGCCACAATCAATGCTCTATCTTGAATAGCAAAAAAGTTATTCGCGAAAAACTTTTTCCAAGATAACAGCCATTTTGACCTTTGATGACCTCTGGAGCCTCAACTATTGACCTGAACTCAAATATGACGGTAAAACGTTACTGGAGCGTTTCAAGAGCTATCTATTGCTTTTTTCGGTTTCGTCCTAGCTATCATAGTTCCCGAGATATCATGGGATTTCAGGATCAAGTTACCTAAAACGGGAAAATTTGACCTATGATGACCTCTGGTGACCTCAATAATAACCTGAGCGAAAAAATGACTGAAGTAGTTTCTAAATCATTTTTGACAAGCTTTCCAACCCTGTTTTTTGTTTTGCGCTACGTTGCCTAGGAGCAGAGTTAGAAGGGGGGGGGGGGCGTCGAAACGCCCCCGGCACGGCGAAGGTGGCGCCGAGCACCGGCACGGCGCGGGTTAACACATTTTCAATCGCGACCAATATACTCGCGAGTCGCGACCCAGCGAACGAGGTTGTTAGTGTTGCTTACATGTTGTGATTCAAGGATAGACTTTTGCCGGTATGACGTCACAACTCGTTTTTGTGACGCAAGATTATTGTGACGTCATTTGTATTCATATCAATATTTTTCTTCAAATTATGACAAATTAGTACTTATCTCGCAAAAACGAATGCCAGAACCGTAATCAGGACACTCTTTGCCATCATTCCACATGTTTTTCCCTTTAACTCTATTTTTAACAGGTTCCTGGCCTGGCTATTTGTAACAGGGGGGAGGGGGGGGGGGGGGGGGGAGAGGGGTGGGGGGGGGGGGGGGAGGGGGGGGGGGCGGATTCCGCCCCCCGGAGATCTCGAGATCTAACCGTCCGATTTTCACAAATCAAACGGCATATTATTCCCCTCAACACGATCTACATTTCTAAAAAATAAAAAAATCGCAATGTTTGATAGGGGGCAACAGGGGGGCAAAAACTACATATTTTTTTTAAGGTATTTGTGATCCAACACAGCTATCATGTTTATCAACCGATTTTTACGCAACCAATGGGAATCGATAGAGAACTAATTGGAAATTAATATGTGGCGGTGACTTTTGAAAATTGGAAAATCATAGGCGTGTGCAGGTTACTCAATATGGGGGTGAAGTAAATGCTTAATAAAACCATTTTTTGATGTTGTTTTTTTGATAAATGAAATGGTGTGATATTGTTACATTAGACAAAACAGTTATGAAACATACTTTTTTTTTGCCGTAGGCGGTACCAGGTCAGTGAAAAAGGGAGGTCAAATAGGAAAACAAATAGTAATCGCAGGCAAGTTGCCACCCAGCACTATAAATAAGTTACTGATCGTATATAGTTCCTTTTTGCATGTTATACTTCATCATAAGCGTATCCAGCATCCAAACTGGGGAGGCGCAAGGCCTTTTGATAGGTTTAGTACCCGCTATTATGATACTAACTAGTCAACAGTGACTATTTCTCTACAACTTCAATTCACATTGCTTACCCCCTTTTTGCCCTACCTGGACTCGCCTATTATCTTATAATCGTTCGTAGAGTACCCTTTGGTGCATGTTTCATCCGAAAACTACAGTATGTTATGTCATTGTAGGACCATGCATCTTAGTTTCCTTGCAATAATATGACCCCCTTTCTTCAATTCCTGAGCGCGCCTTTGCAACAAAAAAAACGTAATTTCCTCTCCTGGCCTCATATGTGCATATATCATTATAAACTAACCGTCTATTGCGCCGTAATCGCTAGCATATCGTCATCACCATGCCAGTCACACCACTTTTCATGTGCCTGAACACGCCCCTGCAACTTTATATGTAATAAATTATGCAAATAATGGAAGGAGAAGCTATACTTTACATCTTGATAACAATAAATTCCCCTTACATCGCTCTATTGGCTTCCCGCCAAGAATTGAATACTTCCTGGAACCCCCCCCCCCTTTACAAGCCCCTGTAACCGCCTCTGCGATGCAATTTTTATGATATTTCATTAACATCAACTAATTTTCACTTGTTGCAATTATCGTAAACCGATGTAACTCCTTCATACTTGAGGCAGTTAGGAGGAAACCGTGAAGATCGCATTTCCGTATTATCGCCAAATGTCGCCGCAGAACCTTCCCAAAAACGTGCCCTGGAACCGCCTCTGTTCAAGTTAAGAAGACAAAATTTTGACTCCATATGCGGAATTCAATTCCAGGAAAAGTCCAAAAATGTAATGGGTCTGGTCCTAGCCGTTCGGGAAATATCTGCGAAAAACATGAGGGGGAGGCGGAATCCGACCCCCCTGTTACAAATAGGGTGAAGCTATATAAGAATAAAGAAGCGTACGTTAGAGAAAGTGTGAAGGAAATATCGTTCAAATAGATGTGGCAGTATCGTTATATATACTATACGTTAAATATCGCTCAAATAGACGTGATGATTGGAGGATCGAACGTTCGGCGCATCGCTACCGCTGCAAATAACGAATTTAATTTAGACAGAGCAATG
>JAXIVJ010004979.1:5000-77878 GCA_036785665.1 Chirona hameri
CGCCAATCGACTCGCGACCGATACCAGAATCTGTCCGCCGTTTTGCTGCATCGAACGGTGTCACCTGCGTCGAAAATCGGCCCGGCCGTTTGGGCTCCATGTGCTAATATGCTCCGCCGACGGGACACACGGACACACAAACAAGCTCCTCCCACTTTCGAGCGACGGTTCCAGTGGAAATCTTTGAACTCAGAAAAACATGTAAATATGTTTCTCTTCTTTCTATGATTTTGCAGGGCTGGGAAAAGTTACCGATCTGCCATTATAATCGGCTGACAAATCTATAGCCATCGGTGGAGTATTCGGTGACAAATCTCAAGCCCAGGCTCCACTATGCGTGATCGTTCTGGAAAGTACGCACGGTTGTTGCAAGTTTGCGTCTTTTGCGATCGTTTTTTGACACCGTCCGGGATTTGCGTAGTATAGTGTTGAAATGGTAATGAGACTGATCCTTTTCATGAATACGCATCAGTGCGTACTTTCTTTACTTTCTTTGTATCACTCACGCCGACGACGCACGCCCTCACACGCTCCTCCACTTTCCGTGCGACGGCCCAGTGGAAATCTTCGAACTCAGAAAAACATGTAAAGCATGTTTTTTCTTCTTTCTACGATTTTGAATAAGAATGTGTCGTGTATTTTTGATAAGAATGTCTCGGAATATAGTTTTTTTTAATTATTTTCCTCCTTTAAATATTACATATCTCTGGGGACATATTCTCTCGGACTCCATCTCTTGTGCCTAAGACTAGCCACCACCATTTGTGAAACCCTACATGCGAGAGACACCGGGTTTCTACGCAACATAAGCTTCCAGACGCAAGCTGATTTGCAACGATATTACTATGTTTGCTTTCTCCTTTGAATCTTGCAGTGACTGTCTAGAATATTCTCGACTGTATGCAAATTGATTCGGGCAGATCATTTATAATAAAATGTGCAGCAGAGCGTTTAATTAATACTGTGCGCAGCCGACATGCAACTTTTGACAGACATGTTGTGGATGAAGATTTGATGTTCGCGGTTTTCGAGCTGAGGAAAATTGATGATGCCTATATCAGTGATGATATATTATATATGATTCTGATGAAAGGATGTTGGTATTCCAGTTTTGGTATGCATTCAACTAATATCTTGAGATTAAGTTGTACTTTGATATCCTTTTACTTTAACATATGTTAGGCATAAAAAGAAAATGTATAACCAATATTTCCTGTCTTTTATTGCGGTTATCTTGTAATGCTTTGTAATATTCATTTTGCGCTTATTACGGAGGTGGCGAGTTGTATCACCTCCGCTTATTACGGAGGTGACAAGTTGTATCACCTCCGCTTATTACGGAGGTGACAAGTTGTATCACCTCCGCTTATTACGGAGGCGACAAGTTGTATCGGCGCTTATTACGGAGGTGACAAGTTGTATCACCTCCGCTTATTACGGAGGTGACAAGTTGTATCAGCGCTTATTATGGAGGTGACAAGTTGTATCACCTCCGCTTATTACGGAGTTGACAAGTTATATCACCTCCGCTTATTACGGAGTTGACAAGTTGTATCACCTCCGCGTATTACGGAGTTGACAAGTTGTATCACCTCCGCTTATTACGGAGGTGACAAGTTGTATCGTCGCTTATTACGGAGTTGACAAGTTGTATCACCTCCGCTTATTACGGAGGTGACAAGTTGTATCACCTCTGCTTATTACGGAGGTGACAAGTTGTATCACCTCCGCTTATTACGGAGGTGACAAGTTGTATCAGCGCTTATTACGGAGTTGGCAAGTTGTATCACCTCCGCTTATTACGGAGGTGACAAGTTGTATCGGCGCTTATTACGGAGGTGACAAGTTGTATCGGCGCTTATTACGGAGTTGACAAGTTGTATCACCTCCGCTTATTACGGAGTTGACAAGTTGTATCACCTCCGCTTATTACGGAGTTGACAAGTTGTATCACCTCCGCTTATTACGGAGGTGACAAGTTGTATCACCTCCGCTTATTACGGAGGTGACAAGTTGTATCACCTCCGCTTATTACGGAGGTGACAAGTTGTATCACCTCCGCTTATTACGGAGGTGACAAGTTGTATCACCTCCGCTTATTACGGAGGTGACAAGTTGTATCGGCGCTTATTACGGAGGTGACAAGTTGTATCACCTCCGATTATTACGGAGTTGACAAGTTGTATCAGCGCTTATTACGGAGGTGACAAGTTGTATCGGCGCTTATTACGGAGGTGACAAGTTGTATCAGCGTTTATTACGGAGTTGACAAGTTGTATCAGCGCTTATTACGGAGTTGACAAGTTGTATCAGCGCTTATTACGGAATTGACAAGTTGTATCAGCGCTTATTACGGAGGTGACAAGTTGTATCGGCGCTTATTACGGAGTTGACAAGTTGTATCGGCGCTTATTACGGAGTTGACAAGTTGTATCACCTCCGCTTATTACGGAGTTGACAAGATGTATCACCTCCGCTTATTACGGAGTTGACAAGTTGTATCACCTCCGCTTATTACGGAGGTGACAAGTTGTATCACCTCCGCTTATTACGGAGTTGACAAGTTGTATCACTTCCGCTTATTACGGAGTTGGCAAGTTGTATCACCTCCGCTTATTACGGAGGTGACAAGTTGTATCGGCGCTTATTACGGAGTTGACAAGTTGTATCACCTCCGCTTATTACTGAGGTGACGAGTTGTATCACCTCCGCTTATTACGGAGGTGACAAGTTGTATCACCTCCGCGTATTACGGAGGTGACAAGTTGTATCACCTCCGCTTATCACGGAGTTGACAAGTATCACCTCCGCTTATTACGGAGGTGACGAGTTGTATCACCTCCGCTTATTACGGAGTTGACAAGTTGTATCACCTCCGCTTATTACGGAGTTGACAAGTTGTATCACCTCCGCTTATTACGGAGGTGACAAGTTGTATCACCTCCGCTTATTACGGAGGTGACGAGTTGCATCACCTCCGCTTATTACGGAGGTGACAAGTTGTTTCACCTCCGCGTATTACGGAGGTGACAAGTTGTATCACCTCCGCTTATTACGGAGTTGACAAGTTGTATCACCTCCGCTTATTATGGAGGTGACAAGTTATATCACCTCCGCTTATTACGGAGGTGACGAGTTGTATCACCTCTGCTTATTACGGAGGTGACAAGTTGTATCAGCGCTTATTACGGAGTTGACAAGTTGTATCACCTCCGCTTATTACGGAGGTGACAAGTTGTATCACCTCCGCTTATTACGGAGGTGACAAGTTGTATCACCTCCGCTTATTACGGAGGTGACAAGTTGTATCACCTCCGCTTATTACGTAGTTGACAAGTTGTATCGGCGCTTATTACGGAGGTGACAAGTTGTATCACCTCCGCTTATTACGGAGGTGACAAGTTGTATCAGCGCTTATTACGGAGTTGACAAGTTGTATCACCTCCGCTTATTACGGAGGTGACAAGTTGCATCACCTCCGCTTATTACGGAAGTGACAAGTTGTATCACCTCCGCTTATTACGGAGGTGACAAGTTGTATCACCTCCGCTTTTTACGGAGGTGACAAGTTGTATCGGCGCTTATTACGGAGGTGACAAGTTGTATCACTTCCGCTTATTACGGAGTTGACAAGTTGTATCAGCGCTTATTACGGAGGTGACAAATTGTATCGGCGCTTATTACGGAGGTGACAAGTTGTATCACTTCCGCGTATTACGGAGTTGACAAGTTGTATCACCTCCGCGTATTACGGAGGTGACAAGTTGTATCAGCGCTTATTACGGAGGTGACAAGTTGTATCAGCGCTTATTACGGAGGTGACAAGTTGTATCAGCGCATATTACGGAGTTGACAAGTTGTATCGGCGCTTATTACGGAGTTGACAAGTGTATCACCTCCGCTTATTACGGAGTTGACAAGTTGTACCACCTCCGCTTATTACGGAGGTGACAAGTTGTATCACCTCCGCGTATTACGGAGGTGACGAGTTGTACCACCTCCGCTTATTACGGAGTTGACAAGTTATATCACCTCCGCTTATTACGGAGTTGACAAGTTGTGTCACCTCCGCTTATTACGGAGGTGACAAGTTGTATCGGCGCTTATTACGGAGGTGACAAGTTGTATCACCTCCGCTTATTACGGAGGTGACAAGTTGTATCACCTCCCCTTATTACGGAAGTGACAAGTTGTATCACCTCCGCTTATTACGGAGGTGACAAGTTGTATCACCTCCGCTTATTACGGAGGTGACGAGTTGTATCGGCGCTTATTACGGAGTTGACAAGTTATATCACCTCCGCTTATTACGGAGGTGAAAAGTTGTATCAGCGCTTATTACGGAGGTGACAAGTTGTATCACCTCCGCTTATTACATAGGTGACAAGCTGTATCAGCGCTTATTACGGAGTTGACAAGTTGTATCACCTCCGCTTATTACGGAAGTGACAAGTTGTATCACCTCCGCTTATTACGGAAGTGACAAGTTGTATCACCTCCGCTTATTACGGAAGTGACAAGTTATATCACCTCCGCTTATTACGGAGGTGACGAGTTGTACCACCTCCGCTTATTACGGAGGTGACAAGTTATATCACCTCCGCTTATTACGGAGTTGACAAGTTGTATCACCTCCGCTTATTACGGAGGTGACAAGCTGTATCAGCGCTTATTACGGAGGCGACAAGTTGTATCACCTCCGCTTATTACGGAGGTGGCAAGTTGTATCACCTCCGCTTATTACGGAGTTGACAAGTTGTATCGGCGCTTATTACGGAGTTGATAAGTTATATCACCTCCGCTTATTACGGAGTTGACAAGTGTATCACTTCCGCTTATTACGGAGGTGACAAGTTGTATCACCTCCGCTTATTACGGAGGCGACAAGTTGTATCGGCGCTTATTACGGAGGTGACAAGTTGTATCAGTGCTTATTACGGAGGTGACAAGTTGTATCACCTCCGCTTATTACGGAGTTGACAAGTTATACCACCTCCGCTTATTACGGAGTTGACAAGTTATATCACCTACGCTTATTACGTAGTTGACAAGTTGTATCGGCGCTTATTACGGAGGTGACAAGTTGTATCACCTCCGCTTATTACGGAGGCGACAAGTTGTATCAGCGCTTATTACGGAGTTGACAAGTTGTATCACCTCCGCTTATTACGGAGGTGACAAGTTGTATCACCTCCGCTTATTACGGAGGTGACAAGTTGTATCACCTCCGCTTATTACGGAGGTGACAAGTTGTATCACCTCCGCTTATTACGGAGGTGACAAGTTGTATCGGCGCTTATTACGGAGGTGACAAGTTGTATCACCTCCGCTTATTACGGAGTTGACAAGTTGTATCAGCGCTTATTACGGAGGTGACAAATTGTATCGGCGCTTATTACGGAGGTGACAAGTTGTATCAGCGCTTATTACGGAGGTGACAAGTTGTATCAGCGCTTATTACGGAGGTGACAAGTTGTATCAGCGCATATTACGGAGTTGACAAGTTGTATCGGCGCTTATTACGGAGTTGACAAGTTGTATCACCTCCGCTTATTACGAAGGTGACAAGTTGTATCACCTCCGCTTATTACGGAGGTGACAAGTTGTATCACCTCCGCTTATTACGGAGGTGACAAGTTGTATCACCTCCGCTTATTACGGAGGTGACAAGTTGTATCGGCGCTTATTACGGAGGTGACAAGTTGTATCACCTCCGCTTATTACGGAGGTGACAAGTTGTATCACCTCCCCTTATTACGGAAGTGACAAGTTGTATCACCTCCGCTTATTACGGAGGTGACAAGTTGTATCACCTCCGCTTATTACGGAGGTGACGAGTTGTACCACCTCCGCTTATTACGTAGTTGACAAGTTGTATCGGCGCTTATTACGGAGGTGACAAGTTGTGTCAGCGCTTATTACGGAGGTGACAAGTTGTATCACCTCCGCTTATTACGGAGTTGACAAGTTATGTCACCTCCGCGTATTACGGAGTTGACAAGTTGTATCACCTCCGCTTATTACGGAGTTGACAAGTTATACCACCTCCGCTTATTACGGAGTTGACAAGTTATATCACCTCCGCTTATTACGGAGTTGACAAGTTGTATCACCTCCGCTTATTACGGAGTTGACAAGTTATGTCACCTCCGCTTATTACGGAGTTGACAAGTTGTATCGGCGCTTATTACGGAGTTGACAAGTTGTATCACCTCCGCTTATTACGAAGGTGACAAGTTGTATCACCTCCGCTTATTACGGAGGTGACAAGTTGTATCACCTCCGCTTATTACGGAGGTGACAAGTTGTATCACCTCCGCTTATTACGGAGGTGACAAGTTGTATCGGCGCTTATTACGGAGTTGACAAGTTATATCACCTCCGCTTATTACGGAGGTGAAAAGTTGTATCAGCGCTTATTACGGAGGTGACAAGTTGTATCACCTCCGCTTATTACATAGGTGACAAGCTGTATCAGCGCTTATTACGGAGTTGACAAGTTGTATCACCTCCGCTTATTACGGAGGTGACGAGTTGTACCACCTCCGCTTATTACGTAGTTGACAAGTTGTATCGGCGCTTATTACGGAGGTGACAAGTTGTGTCAGCGCTTATTACGGAGGTGACAAGTTGTATCACCTCCGCTTATTACGGAGTTGACAAGTTATGTCACCTCCGCGTATTACGGAGTTGACAAGTTGTATCACCTCCGCTTATTACGGAGTTGACAAGTTATACCACCTCCGCTTATTACGGAGTTGACAAGTTATATCACCTCCGCTTATTACGGAGTTGACAAGTTGTATCACCTCCGCTTATTACGGAGTTGACAAGTTATGTCACCTCCGCTTATTACGGAGTTGACAAGTTGTATCACCTCCGCTTATTACGGAGTTGGCAAGTTATATCACCTACACTTATTACGGAGTTGACAAGTTATATCACCTCCGCTTATTACGGAGTTGACAAGTTGTATCACCTCCGCTTATTACGGAGGTGACAAGTTGTATCGGCGTTGATTACGGAGGTGACGAGTTGTATCACCGCTTATTACGGAGTTGACAAGTTGTATCAGCGCTTATTACGGAGGTGACAAGTTGTGTCGGCGCTTATTACGGAGGTGACAAGTTGTATCGGCGCTTATTACGGAGTTGATAAGTTATATCACCTCCGCTTATTACGGAGTTGACAAGTGTATCACCTCCGCTTATTACGGAGGTGACAAGTTGTATCACCTCCGCTTATTACGGAGGCGACAAGTTGTATCGGCGCTTATTACGGAGGTGACAAGTTGTGTCAGCGCTTATTACGGAGGTGACAAGTTGTATCACCTCCGCTTATTACGGAGTTGACAAGTTATGTCACCTCCGCGTATTACGGAGTTGACAAGTTGTATCACCTCCGCTTATTACGGAGTTGACAAGTTATACCACCTCCGCTTATTACGGAGTTGACAAGTTATATCACCTCCGCTTATTACGGAGTTGACAAGTTGTATCACCTCCGCTTATTACGGAGTTGACAAGTTATGTCACCTCCGCTTATTACGGAGTTGACAAGTTGTATCACCTCCGCTTATTACGGAGTTGGCAAGTTATATCACCTACACTTATTACGGAGTTGACAAGTTATATCACCTCCGCTTATTACGGAGTTGACAAGTTGTATCACCTCCGCTTATTACGGAGGTGACAAGTTGTATCGGCGTTGATTACGGAGGTGACGAGTTGTATCACCGCTTATTACGGAGTTGACAAGTTGTATCAGCGCTTATTACGGAGGTGACAAGTTGTATCAGCGCTTATTACGGAGGTGACAAGTTGTATCATCACCGCTTATTACGGAGTTGACAAGTTGTATCAGCACTTATTACGGAGGTGACAAGTTGTATCACCTCCGCTTATTACGTAGGTGACAAGTTTTATCACCTCTGCTTATTACGGAGTTGACAAGTTGTATCACCTCCGCTTATTACGGAGTTGACAAGTTGTATCACCTCCGTTTATTACGGAGGTGACAAGTTATATCACCTCCGCTTATTACGGAGTTGACAAGTTGCATCACCTCCGCTTATTACGGAGTTGACAGGTTGTATCATCTCCGCTTATTACGGAGTTGACATGTTGTATCACCTCCGCTTATTACGGAGTTGGCAAGTTGTATCAGCGCTTATTACGGAGGTGACAAGTTATATCACCTCCGCTTATTACGGAGGTGACAAGTTTTATCACCTCCGCTTATTACGGAGTTGACCAGTTGTATCACCTCCGCTTATTACGGAGGTGACAAGTTGTATCGGCGCTTATTACGGAGGTGACGAGTTGTATCAGCGCTTATTACGGAGGTGACGAGTTGTATCAGCGCTTATTACGGAGGTGACAAGTTATATCACCTCCGCTTATTACGGAGTTGACAAGTTGTATCACCTCCGCTTATTACGGAGGTGACAAGTTGTATCACCTCCGCTTATTACGGAGGTGACGAGTTGTGTCGGCGCTTATTACGGAGGTGACAAGTTGTATCAGCGCTTATTACGGAGGTGACGAGTTGTATCAGCGCTTATTACGGAGGTGACAAGTTATATCACCTCCGCTTATTACGGAGTTGACAAGTTGGATCACCTCCGCTTATTACGGAGGTGACAAGTTGTATCACCTCCGCTTATTACGGAGGTGACAAGTTGTATCACCTCCGCTTATTACGGAGGTGACAAGTTGTATCACCTCCGCTTATTACGGAGGTGACAAGTTGTATCAGCGCTTATTACGGAGGTGACAAGTTGTATCACCTCCGCTTATTACGGAGGTGACAAGTTGTATCAGCGCTTATTACGGAGTTGACAAGTTGTATCACCTCCGCTTATTACGGAGTTGACAAGTTGTATCGGCGCTTATTACGGAGTTGATAAGTTATATCACCTCCGCTTATTACGGAGTTGACAAGTGTATCACCTCCGCTTATTACGTAGTTGACAAGTTGTATCGGCGCTTATTACGGAGTTGATAAGTTATATCACCTCCGCTTATTACGGAGTTGACAAGTGTATCACCTCCGCTTATTACGTAGTTGACAAGTTGTATCGGCGCTTATTACGGAGTTGATAAGTTATATCACCTCCGCTTATTACGGAGTTGACAAGTGTATCACCTCCGCTTATTACGGAGGTGACAAGTTGTATCACCTCCGCTTATTACGGAGTTGACAAGTTGTATCGGCGCTTATTACGGAGTTGATAAGTTATATCATCTCCACTTATTACGGAGTTGACAAGTGTATCACCTCCGCTTATTACGGAGGTGACAAGTTGTATCACCTCCGCTTATTACGGAGGCGACAAGTTGTATCGGCGCTTATTACGGAGGTGACAAGTTGTATCACCTCCGCTTATTACGGAGTTGACAAGTTGTATCACCTCCGCTTATTACGGAGTTGACAAGTTATGTCACCTCCGCTTATTACGGAGTTGACAAGTTGTATCACCTCCGCTTATTACGGAGGTGGCAAGTTGTATCACCTCCGCTTATTACGGAGTTGACAAGTTATATCACCTCCGCTTATTACGGAGTTGACAAGTTATATCACCTCCGCTTATTACGGAGTTGACAAGTTGTATCACCTCCGCTTATTACGGAGGTGACAAGTTGTATCACCTCCGCTTATTACGGAGTTGACAAGTTATATCACCTCCGCTTATTACGGAGGTGACAAGTTGTATCACCTCCGCTTATTACGGAGTTGACAAGTTGTATCACCTCCGCTTATTACGGAGTTGACAAGTTGTATCACCTCCGCTTATTATGGTGGTGACAAGTTGTATCAGACTATGAAATATTCACATCATGCTTGATTGGGGTTTGACAAGAATGCCATCACATTCAACTCTTTTCTTTGTGTGGTAAAGTTTCCCGTGGTTGAGTTCCTTTTCCAGTGGCAGGGTGAATTAACTAAAATGTACCACTTTGTGCTCCCACCCTACTGCTATTGGTAAAATACGTGTTGAACATTGTGAAGCCAAATGTTAACCAGTGAACGTCTTATTTGGGTATGTTTGACATGTTTGACATGTAAATACTTTTTACCATCAATGAAGAAAGGATGCGTTATCGAAAAGGCACATTGCACATATTAGCAACAAACATGACTTGCGCTTTACGCTTACGTTCTGTGGTCAAATACAAGATAAATAAGGTAAAGACAAGGTACATATTTGAGTTCGTGTTCATTAGCTGTTGTCACCAGGGGCGGATCCAGAGGGTGGCCGCAGCGGTCCCCCCCCCCTTCACCAGAAGGGCGCCCCACGGGCTGTCCGTCGCCGGGTGCCTGGCGGCGCCCGGCGATGGATTAAGGCATTCACATACAGCGAAAAGACGTACTATATTTCATGTGTGCTGCTTGTTTTAATGTCTCCTGTTCGCTCCAGCTGCGGCTTAACGAACATTGCTATCATGGCGCCCCTGGATTTTTGGAAAGCGCCCCTAAATTGGCCTGCGGCCACCCCTCCTAATATATCCTGGATCCGCCCTTGGTTGTCACAAATGTATGTCAGAAAACCATGTCCGTTTAATCCAAAAAGTGTGCATGCAATAACAAAGATCTTCAATACCATCGGCTTTCAGAAGTTTTTCTTCTTTTTTTGTACATGTCTTTGGCCCCGGAATGCATTGACAGTTTCGTTTCGCGTCCCATCAAAGTTAGTTTTGCGTCTCATCAGAACGCTGGAGTCAGTACCACTCTCATGGGGACGCTCGCGGACGGACTGAAGGGACGCGCTCACGGGCGGACTCCCGAGCCCCATGCCTGGCCGGGCGTCGCGGAAAGCGTGACCTTGACCTTGGACGGCACGGCGTTACTGACCCAGATCAGACTACGGGTGAGCATCGCTCCAGCTGTCAGACGGGGAAGGGTGACCGGGAGATGGGCAAGGGGCCAGGGTTGGCATCCACTCACATACGGGAAGGTTATTATGTGACCTCAGAAAATTCGGGACCGGCAAAGGGCCAGGATTCAGGCCTGGAGGCTGGAGGGTATGGTGAATTATCTGAGCTGGCTGGCTGACTGGCACTGACTGGCCTGTCGCTCTCTTGCAGTACTTGACGTCGACAACGCACGGCATTTGCTATACTTGTGTGGTTCATGTGTCCATTTTTGGCCCAGTTCTGGCCAATCTATAAAACATTGTTTTGATGGAGCATTGCTCGGTAGTGCACTGCGTGAACTTTTACTGGCGGTACATACATTGATCAGTTTTGTTTTAATTTTGTTTTACTGTAACCACTATATCGTGTTAAATGTTTATGAAATGAATTAACCAACAACAGTATACCTCAGTTGGCATAAGTGTCCCAGACAAAAATATTCAGCAATCTTCTTGATCAGGAAGCGGTCGGTGGATTATATTTATTTATTTATTTATTTATTTCGCGAATCTCAACAGCATCCAACAGCGTTGGCTTTTAAGCTGTTGCGTCAGGTACAAACATATACACGATGCACACGATAAAATCATAAGTTGAATGCCTAAAAGTTCAACTCTAAAATACAGAAATAAACAGATAGACATACAGCGACAAACCCTTGTGGTAAAAAACATGTAAATGAATCATAATACCAACAGTACGCCACGATCATTGTTTACATCAAGCCCAGTTCCTATCTCACCTAACTATACACTGATTGAATATGCTTTCTGAACGAAGCTTTGGTGACACACCTTTTCACAGTCATGGGGAGCGCCTCCCATGTGTCCACTGCCCTCGTTGGAAACATCGCTTTCGTCACGCTCAGTCTGCACCGGGTAGTTTGTAGTCTGCCGTGTGATGTTGCTCGTGTGCTGCGAGTGCTGATGTCAGACCTGAACTGTATGTGCCTTTTTGGACCCTCTGGTGCATCAGGATGGTTCAGGAGCTGATACATGCACATGCTGTCTCTGTATTTTGTCAGCGTCTCGAAATCCATCCATCCCAATTTTTTGCGATGTTCACTTATATGGTCCGACTTTTTCTTTCTGAAGACTATTCTCACGGCAAAATTGATAACTTTTTGAATACGGTTTCGCTGATTTTGTGTGGGCGGCACCCAGGCTGGGAGACAATATGCTATCTGAGAGAAGACCAGAGACTCTATCAGACGTATGACGGTTCTCTTTGGCAGCATAGCACGGATCTTTGAGATGGTGATAAGCGTACTGTAGCAGCGTTGCACCACTCTACTTGTATGTTTCTGCATGTTCAACGTCCCATCTAGCTGAACGCCAAGTACTTTCATATCCGAGACTGGTTTGACCTGAACATCGCCGAACAACATACACAAGTCAGGAAGCTTTTTGAGGATTGCGGGAGTGCTAAACAACACTATTTCTGTCTTCGAAGGGTTTACCTTCAATCCGTTCGATGTGAACCACTTTGATAGGGCTCTCAGGTCGTTCTCTACTCTGGTCTGGAGTTTGATGAGACCGGCAGGCATGGGTGGGGTACTATGAATGATCTGAGTGTCGTCTGCATAAGATACGATGGAGGCATGAGATGACAGATGACATGTAATGTCGTTCATGAACAGTGTGAACATCACTGGGCCGATGTTGCTGCCTTGGACTACCCCGTGATCTATTTTCAGAGCCGCACTGGATCGCACTGACTGTGTTCTATCGGTAAAATAGTCTTGAAACCAGTGTGTTGATATCCCGTACCAATTTAGCTTTGACAGAAGCATTTGACGGTTGATAGAATCGAAAGCTTTAGACAGGTCACATGACGTCACACAAGTTAATAGCCCTGCATCTCTGTTCCTGGTGATGATGGAGATCAGATCGAGGAGAGCACTTTCCGTTGAATGACATTTTCTATATGCGTGTTGTGATGGTGACAAAATACGATTCTGACTGATGTAGTCAGTGAGCTGAACTCCGATGATCTTTTCCGCTAGCTTTGAGATCACATTTAGCACACTCACAGGTCTAAAGTTGCTCGGTTTTGACCTGTCACCCGATTTCCATATGGGAACTACTGACGCATGTTTCCACACTGCCGGCACCTCACCTCTGACAATTGAATAATTTACAATGTCCAGTATATGGGGACCCACCACCGCGAAACACTGTCTGACTAGTTGCAGTTGCACCCCGTCACAGCCTGCCGCTCTGGAGCTGCTCATTCTCCCCAGTGCTTTGCCCAGCTCTGGGAGTGTCACCGGCCGGACCTTGAATGAAGAGCTGCATACAGTGGGCGGACGGACGGTTGACGGCGGCCCGTCTCCGCGCTCAGCTAGCTCCTCAGCGATGCGGCGGCCCACGTTGGCGAAGTACTCGTTGAATGTATTTGCTGCAGCTTCGTCGGGAACTTCGTCGGGTTTGAAGTGTTGGCTGGGTCCGAGAGCATGTTTACGCAGCTCGGCCCACATCTCCTTGGCTGATGATGGTCTGGAGAAGAATTCGACCCGCGCCTTCTCCAGCTCTCGTTTTAATTTTTTTTCAGGACTTCGTACGTCTTCTGATTCTCTTTCGAGTTCAGTTCGTCTCGCTGGCGGCGTGCACGGTCCCTTCTCGCCTGTAGCTCCTGGAGTTCTTCGTTCATCGTCAGCCATGGACGGTTTGGGTGGTTCAGTTTGACTCGTTTCAGAGGGCAGTGTTTCTCGACAGCTGTGTTCCAGATGTTCAGGAAGCTGGCGTACATCTCGTCTACCGTTCTGTTGTTCTCACGCGCCGTCGCTGACCAGTCCGACTGATTTGGTGTGTGCACTTGACACTGATGACGGCATCATAGATAAGATCCTTCTTGATCATAGATAACCATGACGCCCACATGAGGGGATTTGTTCCTTAAAACGGTTTGTGGGTGACGCTCGGGCATGTCGGTAAGGGGAATACAATTTGTGCTGGTCCGTAGGGAAAACAATATTGTCTTGAAATTAAAAAACAACAGCAATTAACACACACAAATATTGCAAAATGTATTGGACCGAACGATGGGTAAGCAGCGAAATGATACCTCTGACCTATGCAGGTTTAAACTTAGCCTCAAATAATGTTTTGAGAAGGTGAATCATTAATTAACTGTGGCTTTGGTCATTGATCAGCTTTTTTCGACTAGTAACCGTTTGTTTTGACCTGATCAAACCCTGAATGAATGGACGAAATATATATTGGTAAATGAGAGCAATCATGCGATATTAATACAACATATCCAGGGCTATACCCAGAATATGGATGTCAATTCGACAATCTGAGTGACACCACTGTACTCATTCCATTTACTAATTCTATCAAAAGTAAAACAAATGTTATAGCGGGAATATTGGTATAATATTCGTGAAATGTTGTACGACTGTCTTTGGACTGTCTTTGGACAATTTCTGAAAACATCCGCCATAGGTTTCGTACCCAAAATGACGAGACGGCTTTTGCCTAAAAGTTACAACTCTGTTTACAACTATATGGAACGTCGGTGTGTCGGGAACAACCATGAAATGTAAATATAGCTTGACACAGGTGTCGCTGAACAAAGTACTAATTTGACCTTCTGTAGCTATGTTATACAGACAAGGAATATAGGAAAATAGCTCGAATGTCTCGCTGAGTAGCCGGGTTTCTTTTCTAACGGCATCGGTGATTCAGCGATACACTTGTCAAAGCACGCTATGTGTCGCACTAATATTTTAGTCGCGAGCCGGTAGGACTTTACAGCAGACCCGTCCCTTTTACTGTTATACAGCGCAGTGATAGCTGCAGTTTTGTTATACAATAGCCTAAACTGAAAGTAATTCCTAAAATGTTCAAACGACTAAAGAAAGTATCGGCAAGGACACCCATTCACATGCATATGTGAGTCTAGGTTTTGGTAGCAAATGTCTTGAACTGTCCACGAGCCTACTAGCACATGAATAGTACCTGCCTAAGCGTCTCATTACATATTATAACATGGCCACCCAGTATATGAAGGAAAATATTATATTGTCGGCTTAAGTTTCATTAAATAAGAACAACTCTTGTTACTTCATGAATATTGATTGGCCAGGCCTGAAGCACATGAAGTTTGACATGCCCAGGCATGTAATTGTAGTGCCTCGACTGACCCCAGGATTGACGATGACACATCTGATTATACCGTGCATGCCTTATCGATGATGTATTTACACCGTCCGATCGCTTTCATTTTCTCCGTGCCAAGGCTGAAGGCTATGTATCCCTCACGTTCTGCATCAGCAGCTCTAAAGCTTTCCGTTGTCGAATATGCATGTAAACCGCAAGGCTATCTTCACAAAGGAGCAGGGGATTTCAACGCGACATGTAAGCCTAGTCTGAAGACTGCGCCAGGCACAGGAAAACATCAGCAGCGACATTTGTTGTGTAGTGCGATGGTGGCTCTATGAATCACCAGCTTTGGGCTAACAGCAGGACGGACTGCTGCAGCATGGTAACAGCACGTCGTATTCTGCAATTGGCTTTGTATAATGAAATCATAATCCATTTTACACTTGTTTTCCTACGCCCTGTCATGCGTTGTTATTAGAAAGGCAGTGTGATTGTACAAATATTCACAACCTTGCATAGTGCATACACTCGCATTCACAATCTCACAAGTATCTGAGACTTAAGACAAGCTCTATAATTTGTAGGCTCTATAATTTTTAACTATTCAAAACAGCATATTGCATGTCGCAGCATACGCTCAGTGCCCAGTCAGCCGGCCAATCAGCGAGCCAGGACCGGCCACTGCCCCCCCCCCCCCACACACACACACCTTCCTCTCCCACCACGTCTGTTACCACCTGAGATGACCTCCCGTGCCCTCGGACACTGGCTGCGCGCAGTCGGTCGGCCGGTCTTCGATTATAATTCCGCTAGAGCTAGCGGAATCTTGCGCTCGTAACTGCTATACAGCTCTGCACAGCAGTTACAGGCGCAAGATATCAGTGCAAAGCAGTCTCTTGTAACTGCTATACAGCTCTGCACAGCAGTTACAGGCGCAAGATATCAGTGCAAAGCAGTCTCTATGTTTCTTGCATTCGGTGATTCTTTCGTCCACTCATGGAATTGGATATTCAACTTGAAATTGAGATGATTTGCAAAAATGCAGAAATCAATGAGACAGAATGATTTTTCTCTCTCCAATAGTTACAGCCATACGGGACGCTTGTTTGCAACTTGTGTGCATTTCGCTTCGGTTAAGTTATTCACAAACCCGCGGAACGGAATAGTTCGGGTGACTGACACTGACACGCTGACACGGGGCTGATACACTGACACACTGACCCGGAGTTCGACACACTGACACACTGACCCGGGGTTTGACACACTGACATGCTGGCACGGAGTTTGACACACTGACACCCGGAACAGGTCCAAGTGAGCGTCCGTGTACCATCTCGCACATTCGATCGCATCACCCATCGCATCACCCATCGCATCACCCATCGCCCATCGCATCACCCATCGCATCACCCATCGCATCACCCATCACCCATCGCATCACCCATCGCATCACCCATCGCATCACCCATCGCCCATCGCATCACCCATCGCATCACCCATCGCATCACCCATCACCCATCGCATCACCCATCGCATCACCCATCGCATCACCCATCACCCATCGCATCACCCATCGCATCACCCATCGCACCACCCATCGCATCACCCATCGCATCACCCATTGATCACCATCACCCAGGATCGCATCACCCATCACCATCACCCATCGCATCACCCATTGCATCACCCATCGCATCACCCATTGATCACCATCACCCATGATCGCATCACCCGTCGCAGGTGGACTCCCGACCTTAGGCTCAATGTGATATACCGATGGTGATACTGATGCCCATGGGTAGCATCATGATCCCTATGGATAGCACTACCACGGCAAGGTCGGGTCGGGCACGGTTGGAAGCCCAGTCAGCATGGCGACCTTCCCCCTCCTGATGTACCAAGCGGAGCTAGGCGTGTGCACGAAGGACATATGTGACATTCCTGATCAGTGATATAGACGTGTACCAGCGTTTTGGGGCCACGAAATGCCCATCCTGTTTCCCTGTCGGTACTTGAATGGATGATAAGTTCCGGTCTTTGTGTTCAAAATAAATGTGAGCATGTGCTCATACTAGCGAGGGTTCGCAGAATCGACATGCCAACGCAGCTAGCTGTCGCATTTATAATAGAATCACAATAAGCGTGCATCAATGTATCATCGACTAACCATATCAGAATGTACAAATAAGGCAAGCGAATACGAAATAATTGATGGAAAACTCACGTGACGTTATAGATAGGCGGTCTTTTTCAGCGACTTGCAAGCACTTGTCATAATTTTGGTAGTTGGTGCGTACTTACAACAGCAAAATACCTCAGAATTAAATCAGACTGAATATTCGATTACTGTCAAGTATCTTCACCAGCCTTGAGTGCGAATTCAATACAACTACTTACGTAATTTATGCGACGCCACTCTCTTATGTGCCACAATCAACTCATTACTGGGAGGCGAACCAGTCCCCAATAGACTTTCCCGTCAATTATCATCAGACACTCATAGTTATGAAACGAAAAACCAGCCATACCCTCCCATCATTTATTTCGTATGATACTCCATCTAGCGTATAGCCCTCGAAATGGAAGTACTAACCCCTCCTTCCTCTCACCTCTTCCCTTACCACTTCTCTGTCACTGTCGTCGGCGCTGGCTGCAGCAGCCAAGGTCATCGTACCGACCGTCAGATGTATTGGGATTCCACCCGCATCCGAACCGCACTGCCCCCACTGACCGCAATGCCTCGCCGCCTGGCTGCTAGCGTAGGCGGCGTCGGGGGCGGGGGCGGGGGCGGGGGGACTGCCGGGGAGGGGGCTGGTCAACTAGCCGACATTTATGCAAACTGCCGAGTGCGATGCTGGAATAGGTTTAGCATGGTAACAAGTTTGTTGGTCATTTTGGACACTAGAAGGAAAGTAACGATACGTTATGCCAACAGAAAGTACACATAAAAGTGGATTTACTTTCTTGGAAAGTGACATTCGCTGAATCTGTTGAGACCTTTAACCTTATTACTGTCGGGCTAAAAAAACGAATCTGTCTGGGGGGGGGGGGGGGCTATTCGCCCTCCCCCTTCGTATCTCAGAAACCGCTGGACCGATTATCTCCTGCAAAGCGGCATTCGATTTCTTGGAGCATGAACTACATTCCTATATTCATAAATATGAAAATTGTGTCATGGGTGGATACAGACCTAGCCAATAAATGGGGGAAAACATGCATTTTTAGATTATTTGCCCTGGGAAGCTGCTTGAACGCAATGTTTTCATGTTGTTGGATTTCGACACCTAATTGTATGCTCTAGCCTCTAACATATACTCCTTTTTAAAGTTTAGGGAAATTAGCCCAATGGCGTCCTCAGGCAATTCCAAAGGGGGCTATCTAAAGATTGCACTATAATAGCAATGTCACCAGGCATTGCTCCATTCTAGACCTTGTATTCTCAGACAACAGAGATCTAGTTAGTGACATAAGTATTTGCGAAGGTCCAGGAACCAGCGATCACAATATGGTTAAATCCAATATCTCATCAGAAATGAGGCCCAAAGATAACCTTCTTATGGTCACAAACTTCAACCAGGCTGATTTTGATGGCATTATAAATGACCTCGCACAAATATAATGGAACGTTGAGTTGGCAGGTGCCTGAGAAGCCTGGATTGTTTTCAAAACTAGATTAAGCCAAATTCAGAATAGGCATACACCCCTCAGGCACAAACGTAACAGGACCAAGGGCAAACCAGTTTGGTTTACCCCAGAAGTAAGGAGTGCTATACAAGCTAAAATAAGTGCATTTGGAATTTTGAAGGGATCATCACTAGATATAAATCAGAAGGCCTACCAGAATGCAAGAAATTCAGTTAAGAAAAATGTCAGAGCAGCTCAAAGAGCAAAGGAACTTGATTTAGTCTCTCATCATCTCTCACATTGTAATGCAGATAGTAAGAAGTTCTTCAGGTTTTATAAGTTCAGTTTCCAAAAATATAGGTCCGTTTAAGGTAAATGGTGTGTTAGTTAGGACAGTGAAATGGTTGAAGTGCTTAATGTTCAGTTCCAATCTGCCTTTACTATCGAAGACCAGAGTAGTATTGCAGCACTTCAGCCCGAGTCAGAGACTGAGGAGACTAAGGAGAGCTAGGTAACATAAGTAGTGAACTTGTTCTGGAATATCTAAAGAAAGTAAAGCCAAACAAGGCAGAAGGACCTGATGAAATCCATTAGACTTTGAAGAGAATCTTGAAAGAGAGTTGTCAGTTCCATTAGCAATAATATTTTATAAATCACTCGCAGAGACTAAAATTCCGCTTGATTGGAAAATAACAAATGTTGTTCCTATTCATAAAAAGGGAGATAAAAGTAAAGAGCAAAATTATAGACCGGTTAGTCTGACCTCATTAGTCTGCAAGGTGCTTGAATCAATCATACAAAATAGGATTGTTGAATTCTTGGAGCAAAATGAACTCATCAAGGATACACAGCATGGGCTTTATGAAGGGCCGTTCTTGTTTAACTAATCTTTTGGAGTTTTGGGATGTTGCAACAGATAGCCTTGATCAGGGTAAACAGGGTAAACTACTTAAACTACTAGGATATTCAACTTGAAATTGTGATGATAAGCAAAAATGCAGAAATCAATGAGACATAATGTGTAGCTTGTGTAGAAATGTAGCTTGTGTAGAAGTTCTACAGAATGTGTAGAAATGTAGCTTGTCTTGATTTCATTAAAGCATTTGACAAAGTCCCCCATACAAGACTAGGGTTGCAACTTAAAATGCATGGGATCAGGGGCAAGATTCTGGATTGGATAGAAACGTGGCTTTCAGGACGTCAGCAAAGGGTTATATTAAATGGGTGCACATCACAATGGAAGGAGGTTCTTAGTGGGGTTCCTCAGGGCTAAGTCCTGGGCCCATTGCTTTTTATAATATTTGTGAATGCAATTGAGAACAGTATAGACAGCAAAGTTTTGAAATTTTACAGACGATCTAAAAGTTGTCAGAATTATTAGAGTAAAACATGATCAGGATGTTTTTCAATCAGATCTGGACAAGCTAGTTGAGTGGTCTGAAGCATGGTAGATGAAATTCAATTTGAGTAAATATAAGATTATGCACGCTGGACGAGTTAGCAGTGAACATAAGTATGCAATGGATGGGCAGAAAATGGAGCGGATTGAAAAGGAAAGAGATTTAGGTGTCGTAGTAAACAATAGACTATCAGCGTCAGACCAGGTTGTAGAAGCTATGGAAAATGCACTTAGAATGTTATTGGCCATTAACATAAATGTTTCCTACAAAAGTGAAAAGGTAGTAACAAAACTGTATTGTGCATACGTTAGACCACATTTGGAGTATTGTGTGCAAGCCTGATCTCCAACATATGAGAAAGATTGCTGGTTCTTAAAAAGAGTTAAAAAAGGGCAACAAAAATAGTCTTGGTAGTTTACCTTATGAAGATAGATTAAAGAAATTAGGTATGTTTTGACTTAGATATAGAAGGCTAAGAGGAGATCTAATTTAAGTCTTCAAATTTGTAAATGGTCAGCATTCTGGGTATTTAAATGGAATGTTTGAGTTCAATAGGGAAAATCGAGGTAGAGGTCATCAGCATAAACTAATTATGAAACAAAGTAGGACTAGGCTACGACAGTCATTTTTCAGTAGACGGGAAGGGACATTAGAATCAGCTACCAGGGGATGTCACTGATGCAGTGACACTTTCTTCCTTCAAAATTGGATTAGATAAATACTTTACAGAGAAGGGATTAGTTCATAAATACTTGTGGGATTAGCCTTCTTTTATGCAGGTAGAGTAAGGTGATTTGAAGGGGAGAGACTGGTGGAGGGGGGGGGGGGGGGGATGCAACCTCGGATGGGCCCAAGAGGCTCTTTGTTGCACTTTTATTTTATGTCATTATGTCTGTGACCCATGCAGATGATATTTAATGAAATTACCCACTGCAAAATAACGTTCAGGGGCACTAAACACAATGCGTATGAACGGAGTCAAACACATGCCCCAAAAATCCGTCCCAGGAGTCGCCCTTGGGAAACCAATAATAAAAAAGACGTGTGCAAGGCATTGCTAAAACAGGTCACCAAGTTTCAAGTTTATATCTTTTGCTATGTAGTTACACGTCGTGGGTCCACAACTCCCCCTAATTCCATCCCTGGAGCCGCCCATAACATTGGGCCATGCGCTTGCGTCCCACACCTGGAACCGCCTATGCCACAACATATAATTGTATCCATGCAGATGATATTACACGAGATAGTCCACCGCGAAATAACGTTTTGAGTTACAAAACACAATTTGTGTGTACACATGCCCTCCCCCCAAACCAGTTCCTTGGAGTCGCCTGTGGGCAACCCCATTTTTTAAAATCACACAAGGTGTACAAAGAACAGCTAAGAAGGTTCACTGAGTTAGAAATTCTTATATTTCAGATTTCGATGAAATACCAATATACGCCCCCCCAAAACCCTCCCAAAATACGCCCCTGAAGGCGCCCATGCGCAATCCCCCAAAAATTAAAAAAAAATATCAGCATGTCTCAGGAACTCAGGCAAACACAGCATATCATACTCTGACAGAGGTTATAGAACAGACCGACGCGCAATAGTAGGTATGAACTCAGGCAAACACAGCATATCGGACAATGTCAGGTGAGAGATGGGACGAACGCAAATATGCATGTATAATGACATTGTTCGAGGCTTTAAGCATTTGTGTGCCGCTTCGGTTGCTCCTAGCGATCATGTTTAAGAAAGGACCACAACTCGCCAACCTTTTCACGAAACATTTATCGACTAACTATTGATCTGTCGTTTCCAGTCAGAGATTTCGTCATAAAGATTATATTGTTAGAATATTGAACCAATCGTTAGACCCATCATGCTTTCAATGTTCGTAATGTTTCGCCAATCGTTTGACCTACGGTGCTTTAACCCTATTCCCTGCGGTGGCATATTCTGCCCCTCTCGGTGGGTTTTCACTTGCTGCTTCTAAACCGTTAAGTCTGGCGTCCTGAAATTTTGTGACTTTTACCAAAATTGAATGGCGCGTGTTGTGTCAAAATTTGGCAAACATCGGTCCAGCAGAGGCTGTTCCAGGCTCCTGTTCTGGTGAGGGTGTTACGAATGCGGTTTTGCGGCGCATACTTCCTTCGTGGTTTGCAGTGCAATAATGGCGTCAGAAACAATTTCAATGCAATATGCAACATAGTCCATAGATACTGGGATTGTACATATTTTTTGGGCAGAGGCGCACTCAGGTACAAGAAATGGGAGGCGATGCCCTCCCTCAAATTAGTCCCAACTTCAAATTAGTAAGATGATAAAAGCGTTACGCGCATGATGCCCCCCCCCCACGTTGTTTTCCTCGATTCGCCTATGCGTAATATATTAAATTTAACAAACTACAGCATATAATCCCCACATGTGACGTTCATGTCGTCCCAAACAATCACGAACAGCACATATTTTGTATCAGAAAATCACCTTCATTTTACATCCCTTGAAGACGCCTATTATTTTGTCTGCTTTCGATATATTGAAGACCAGTACATTTGAAGCTCAAAAACGTTTGGGGCATGCAAATCGGTCAAGCCACATGACCGCAATGATTTTTCAAAAAACACCCAACATTTTCGTATTTTTTGCTCCCTGCCCCCCCCCCCCATTTTTTAACAAACAAAAAATGTCGGTGTTCAAATAGAGAGATCTTGTCATGGCGAATCGAATGGCGTTTTCCCCATCGAAATATATTGAGCGGTTCTCGAGATCTCGGGGGGGGGGGGGGGGCATAATCTGCCCCCCCCCCACCCCCCGCAGGTTAACGTAATTTTGGCCGCCCACAGGGAATAGGGTTAATTTTAATATTATTTATTAGACATGGAATAAAGAATTGGTGAACATTTCGGGTAGGGTACTAGCCCATAGGTTTCACATGTTAAATGACCCATTTTCGGGAAGTTATATCTCCGATTCTGTCCAACCGAATTGGATGCAACTGTTTCAAGAGACAGGTCGTTCAATTATCTTGTGGCAATTCAATACCCTTATTTCACGTAACCCAGCCAAATTCCTACGGCGTACAGGGTGAAGATTGCATTGCACTCGGCACCGGCCGCAACCGCGGCTCGGATCGCATCCTGTTTCTCCGCGCGGAGGCGCCCCGAGCCAATTCCTTGTGCGTCTGCATAGGCGATATACACACAAATATCACCAATTGAGAAGACACGACCTATCGAAAAATATATATGAACTCGATATATATGGTACGCGTTTGGTTCGGGAATGATAGTCATGTTAAGCGGCTGGCGCAATCCTGCCGCAGCTGCATTTAGGTTTTTGACGGCATATTCCGGAGGGAACCACACTCAAGATCACGGCAGAACACAGCGGGCTCAAAGTATAAATTTGTATTATGTGCCACACGCGCGTCGGGACCCCCCCCCCCTCCCTCAGGATCTCCAGCCTTGATTCAGTACATCCATTCTATCTCAATTTATCGCAGGCACACCCCGCACCGCACACTGGTGTTTCACTGTCGGCGGGACACCTATGGCCTTGGGGTCACCTCTCAGCTGTTGTGTGACCTTGCAAAAATCGCAATGTCCCAATCGATAATTAGCCGCACCCCTGAATTACCGACTATAAAGAAAATTGTAAACACAAATGTTAGTACAGCGGAAAGTTTGAAATCAAGAACGTTTGTATTAAAGTTGATGCTAATGAGAAATAATTTGATTGTTAACAAATTGACCAGATGGCCTTTATTGCGCGATGCGCAATTTATATAGCCAGCTTATTTATATATGCTAGCAGTTTCCAGTGTCTCGTATTCCGTATTCAGTATTCCGTATTCATTATTCCGTATTCATTATTCCGTATTCATTATTCCGTATTCCGTATTCCGCATTCCGTATTCCGTATTCCGTATCTCGTATCTCGTATCTCGTATCTCGTATATCGTATCTCGTATCTCGTATTTCGTATTCCGTATTCCGTATTCTGTATTACGTATTACGTATTACGTATTACGTATCTCGTTCCCGTATCCCGTATCTTGTTCCCGTATCTCGTTCCCGTATCTCGTTCCCGTATCCCGTTGCCGTATCCCGTTCCCGTATCCCGTTCCAGTATCCCGTTCCCGTTCCCGTATCCCGTTCCCGTATCCCGTTGCCGTATCCCGTTGCCGTATCCCGTTGCCGTATCCCGTTGCCGTATCCCGTTGCCGTATCCCGTTGCCGTATCCCGTTGCCGTATCCCGTTGCCGTATCCCGTTGCCGTATCCCGTTGCCGTATCCCGTTCCCGTATCCCGTTCCCGTATCCCGTTCCCGTATCTTGTTCCCGTATCCCGTTGCCGTATCCCGTTTCCCCGTTCCTGTATCCCGTTCCTGTATCCCGTTCCCGTATCTCGTTCCCGTATCCCGTTCCCGTATCCCGTATCCCGTATCCCGTTTCCGTATCCTGTAACCGTATCCTGTTCCCGTATCCCGTTCCGGTATCCCGTTCCCGCATCCCGTTCCAGAATTCCGTTCCCGTATCCCGCTCGCGTATCCCGTTCCCGTATTTCCTTCCCGTATCCCGTTCCCGCAACCCGTTCCCGTATCCCGTTCCCGTATCCCGTTCCCGTATCCTGTTCCCGTATCCTGTTCCCGTATCCTGTTCCCGTATCCTGTTCCCGTATCCTGTTCCCGTATCCCGTTCCGTATCCCGTACCTGTATCTCGTTCCCGTATCTCGTTCCCGTATCCCGTACCTGTATCTCGTTCCCGTATCTCGTTCCCGTATCTCGTTCCCGTATCCCGTATCCCGTTCCCGTATCCCGTTCCGGTATCCTGTTCCGGTATCCTATTCCGGTATCCTGTTCCGGTATCCTGTTCCGGTGTCCTGTTCCGGTATCCTGTTCCGGTATCCTGTTCCGGTATCCTGTTCCGGTATCCTGTTCCGGTATCCTGCTCCGATCCCGTTCCTGTATGCCGTTTCAGTATCCCATTCCCGTATCCCGTATCCCGTTCCGGTATTGTGTTCCGGTATCCTGTTCCGGTATCCTGTTCCGGTATCCTGTTCCAGTATCCTGTTCCGGTGTCCTGTTCCGGTATCCTGTTCCGGTATCCCGTTCCGGTATCCCGTTTCCGTATCCCGTTTCCGTATCCCGTTTCCCGTTCCCGTATCCCGTTCCCGTATCCCGTTCCCGTATCCCGTTCCCGTATCCCGTTCCCGTATCCCGTTCCCGTATCCCGTTCCCGTATCCCGTTCCCGTATCCCGTTCCCGTATCCCATTCTCGTATCCCGTTCCCGTATCACGTTCCCGTATCCCGTATCCCGTATCCCGTGTCCCGTTCTTGTATCCTGTTTTCGTATCCCGTTCCCGTATCCCGTACCCGTACCCCATTCTCGTATCCCGTTCCTGTATCCCGTTCCCGTGTCCCGTTCACGTATCCCGTTCACATATCCCGTTTCCGTATCCCATTCTCGTATCCCGTTCCCGTATTCCCTTCCCGTATCCCATTCTCGTATCCCGTTCCCGTATCCCGTTCCCGTATCCCGTTCCCGTATCCCGTTCCCGTATCCCGTTCCCGTATCCCGTCCCCGTATCCCGTTCCCGTATCCCGTTCCCGTATCCCGTTCCCGTATCCCGTTCCCGTATCCCGTTCCCGTATCCCGTTCCCGTATCCCGTTCCCGTATCCCGTTCCCGTATCCCGTTCCCCGTTCCCGTATCCCGTTCCCGTATCCCTTCCCTATCTCGTTCCCTATCCCGTATCCCGTTCCCGTATCCCATTCCCGTATCCGGTATCCCGTATCCCGTTCTTGTTTCTGTATCTCGTTCACGTATCCCGTTCCCATATCCCGTTCCCGTATCCCGTTCCCGTATCCCGTTCCCGTATCCCGTTCCCGTATCCCGTATCCCGTTCCCGTATCCCGTTCCCGTATCCCGTTCCCGTATCCCGTTCCCGTATCCCGTTCTCGTATCCCGTTCCCGTATCCCGTTCCCGTATCCCGTTCCCGTATCCCGTTCCCGTATCCTGTTCCCATATCCAGTTCCCATATCCCGTTCCCGTATCTCGTATCCCGTTCCCGTATCCTGTTAACGTATCCCGATCCCGTATCCCGTTCTCTTATCCAGCTCCCGTATCCCGCTCCCGTATCCCGATCCCGTATCCCGCTCCCGTATCCCGCTCCCGTATCCCGCTCCCGTATCCCGCTCCCGTAACCCGCTCCCGTATCTCATTCCCGTATCTCGTACACCGTTCCGATATCTCCTTACCATAAAGTATCTCATTCCCGTATCCTGTTCCCGTATCTCGTTCCAGCATCACTTTGTCGTACCCAGTTTCCGTATCTTGTTGCCGCATTTCGCTCCCATATCTTCTTACCGTATCTCGTTCCCGTGTCGCAGTCTCTGCCAAAACATTTTAGCGGTTTACATGCCTGAAATATGTCAACCGGCTTCAACAAAATCTCCCCGGGAGGGAGGTGCGACGTCTGCTAGTCATGCGCTCATTGATGAATTCGACTGCGGCAGTGTCAGTCTTGGGCAAACTTAAACGATGCTATTTTATTCGACGCAATTATTTCCCAACGTTAGCGTTGGTAATCGTTTACGTTTGACTTCAGCATAAGTTACCTATGAGCGATTTACATAATATTTTGGGTGGATATAGGTCAGCAAGAACGGCGCTATCCGTCTGTGTAAATTTGCCGGACAAGTTTGTCCTCCTTTTGGGGGTTACGGCGGTGTGAAGGATTAAATTGTCCAAAAATATTGCATTTCAAATCTCACTCCAAAATATTAGTCGCACAGCTTTGAGTAACACATATAATTTGAAGATGGTCGCTGCGCCTGCAAAATGGTGCCCGGTTCAGCCTTTTACGTCGAACGGTTTCCGAGCACCAATTTAAATCCTGAATATGCCAATTTTATCATGAAAGTGGTCACAACTTTGCACGTGGCACGCGCATCGCCCTGGACGACATCCTATACGCAAGGCCAATCGATTATCTATCACAAAGTGTTGCTCGCATATCGCTGCGAATCTCGGTTGCCGAGCAAGCGGCCGGGGAACCGGGCGAAACTTGCCCATTTTTCGCGATTTTACAATGTCGCGTTTCCCATGTTAAACGAATGGCGCACGCGCGCACGTGCCGACACCGCACCGTCGGTCGGATCGACACCAAAACTTGATACGATCTGTTGAATCACGGGACCCAAAAGTCCTGAAAAAATATCCTGGTAACTCTTCAGACGGCTGCACAAGAACCGATTTAGGGCGTCACTCCGGCGGCGGCGGGTCATCTTTTAGGATTTATAATATAGAGATTTAACAAATATTTACATTGTGGTTTATTTTTTTATTCAAAATAAAATTAGTTATAGGGAGAATTATCTTTTAATTAACATTTCATCGGAGTGCAAACTCTGACCGTAAAAAATACATCTTGGTAAGCAATTAGAGTAAGCATAATTTGCCCATTCACCGGGTGGCTGAGCATAACAACAGAACTACTCTCAAAAGAAAGATCGTTGAATTTCTTGCCCATTGTTTTCACCTAACCTAGGGGGGTCCGCTCCGACTATTTAACATGGGGAAAAAGGGCGACAAATATTAGCAACGTCCGCAGCTTGGTCTTGTTCACGCATCTGCTCATGAGCCAGGTTTTGCTGCCAACAGCTTTTTGGCCAATCAGCGTCTGACACTCTCCACGCTCATTGGTCGACGGCTGATGACGAGGATGAGGGTCAGAATAGCCGAACATCATTTGCTTACGTAACGTTAATTGCATGGCGCCGTGCGGAGGGCATGGGTGTCTAGGAGCTTTTCGAGGATTTTTCCTAGTTTGAGAAAATGTTGAGAGTTATACAAATGTATATGTGAAAGGTCAATTAATTCTGATGCGATGTAACGCGACGTATTTACTATTTAGAGACCGCACGGGGCGGGAGAGCTCCTGCCACGTACAGCGCCCTGGCGCGTGCGTTGCCAGCCAACTAGAGTTGCAGAATTCTGGTCCCAGCGTCCCAGCGCTGGGACCAGACCTGGTCACGGCCGTGACTGAAGCTGTGACTGGCGAGGCCAGCGCAATAGGGTTAGCATTGCAGCGCCGTGACTAAAGCTGTGACTTGCCAGCTCATGCCGTGGCCGTGACTGGGCTGTGACCAAAGATCTCGGATTTTCTGCACTGGTCTCCACAGGCAAAAACACATTGCGTCTCGCCGCGGCACCCACTAGCGGATCCAGGGGGAGGGGGGAGGGTATGGCGGCCATGCCCCTCCCCCCGACAAACCTGAAATCGGCGCAAAATTGACACATTTCCTGATATAGAACAAAATCCCAGCAACTTTTACTAAGGAAAGTTTGTTTTAAATCAGCTATCAATGCATAAGCAAGCGAAATCCGATGAGTTTTCAGAATTGTGTGGGACTTTTTGGAATCCCCCCCCCCCAAAAAAAACGTTCCCCTCCCCCACCACCACCGTTCTGGATCCGCCAATGGCGGCGTCTGGTGGGCCGGCGTCGGCTGGAAACGCGGTGAGCGGGCGGGATGGTGTGGTGCGGAGACGCGGGCGGGAAGTGTAATTTTAAACAGTTACTTTGAATTGCTTGAATGCATTTGACAATCGACTTATCTAATCAGATTGTCATGAAACTCGTCAAAAAAGATGAGAATATCTTTTTTGTGGGTATGCTTTGGCCTCTGCCAAGAACTGTCAGACGTTATCATCGCAAATTGTCAACTGTTATATCAGCAACTTTGTTTTATTTATCAGGTAAGCCTAGTGCAATTTTTCCTTAGCCATAATATGGGCCGCATGATTTAAATTCAGACTATTTGAGTGTTATCACTGTTTGAGTATTGTATGGGGTGGCTGTCCGGTCTGCGATCGTGAGCCAAAGGACGGCTAACTTTGCCGGCCCAAAATGTAAATAGTTTGAGTCCGATGACAATTTTCTCAACGGAATAAGGTACATCGTTCAA
The DNA here is from genome assembly GCA_036785665.1 of Chirona hameri. Lineage (NCBI taxonomy): Eukaryota > Metazoa > Arthropoda > Thecostraca > Balanomorpha > Balanidae > Chirona > Chirona hameri. Next base: position 34,008 of record JAXIVJ010004979.1, read on the forward strand.
TTTGTGACAGATTGTTATCTTAATTGTAACAATAGGTCGGCAAATGAAGAAATCAGGCGACACACACCGGAGGAACGTGCGCGTTGGCGTTTTACGTACGGCGGTCCGGCCGGAGTCGCCGGTCAGTGGAATTTGCCGGCCCATAACTTTAAAAAAATTGGGTTGCATTGCGATTTTCCCAAAGTCATCCAATACATCGCTTAATTTGTGGCATATAGACATCTTAAGTGTAACAATCGGCCGGTAAACGAAGGAACCAAGCGGGGAAAAAAACGGGGGGGAGTACGCGGCCGGCCGGAATCACCGGGCAGCAAACTGTTCCGGCCCATAACTTAAAAAGTTTGGGCCGGATTGCAATTTTCGCAACGGCACCCAATACAACGCTTAATTTGTGGTAGATAGACATCTTAAGTTTAAAAATAAGCCGACAAACAAAGGAACTAAGGGACAAAAAAGCGGGAGGCGTCTACGCGTTAACCCTACGTAGGCGACCGGCCGGCCGGCCGCGAGACCCTCATCCGCGTCACAGCAGCTGTGGGGTCGTTGCAACTAAATTACGAGTTGTCGCCACTTTTTCGGCCGGAGCGGTCTACCTGGTTTACATAGCCTTGACCTAACCTAGCCGATTTCGTACGTCGTAAAGGGTGAAGGTACGCTGCACATTGCACAAGACATCGTTGACCGCTGCAATTCTATCGCCATGCGGTTTCTCCGCGCGGAGCTTCTCCGCTCCCTCACATCATAGCGCAATCGGTAAGGTGCACTAGACTTCAAAGTTGGAGATCCCTGTTCAAATCTATCGGGAAAGAACTTTGTTTGGCAGCTATTCCTATGTATATCTAAACCAGTAAAACGTCTTTTTGGGCGATGACCGAGCGAACGCGCTCTGGTAAAGCTAAAACAGGTTCGAAATATGAAACGGTAAGGGAGCACACGTGGTAGTAAAACAGTCATTTTAGTCCTCCAGAAAAATTGCCAGGCCACAATGCATGCCAACATAAAAATTAAGTTGTATTAAATTGTGCATGATCTCCTTTCCAAATCCGCCAAAAGGGAGTGCGTCCTGGGCCTCGTTTCATAAAGCGGCGTAACCTACGAACCTACGTAGTTGACGCCGATTTTGGCGTAGCCTACGCCAATTCCGTTTCATAAAGAAATAACCGGCGTAAGCTACGCCATTGAAACTACGCCGCTTTATTTACGTCAAAGCACCGAATTGTTCGTAAGTTACGGCATTTGCGTTTCATAAAAGGGCGTAGCTTATGTCAAATAATATTTCAGGGCCTTGCTTTTCGGTAAAAAGCAACGCAAGGATTTGTTGCGTTGTTTTAGTGCTCCGATGGCCTTGAAAGTTGTTTTGATTGCATTGCTGGCATATTTTGTGAGCCTGGCGGCGATATTAGAGGCTGGTGTGATGATTTTACATTGAAACTTATTTCAAGAGCATAGAGCATATTTATGTGAAGCAAGAAACTGAAGTATTAGTTGAATCTCTGAAGAATTTGAGTGTCTCAAATACCATGTGGACCACCTCATGACATACATGTGTTTGTAAGAATTGATTTATAATTCACTGTAGTCTCATCATTTGTGCAATGTTGTAATAGATGGCAAACATTGTTTTCAATTAATTAACATGATTTACAAGACTTCTCTGACAAGTAGTAGTGAGCAAGGTGATAGCGTAATGCCGACTGGCAGTTGGGTATCATACTTATGTTGATTTTTCATGGTTATTTGTATTTTGTTTCTTTTGTACATTAGCCACACTAATAATTTGAACATAACATGTAACATTTAATGACCATGATACAGGGAGACACAAGCATGGCTCACAGGCAATTAAGCCACAAACATACAAGTGCACCAGTTCAAGTTGTTTTATTTTCATGAGTTCATGATTTTGAAGTAAGCTGTGAATTGGCCAGGTTAATATGTATACTTGAAAAAAATGCTCACATTTCATGCCTTGCCTGAGTTGTCAAAACTCACTCAGTAAAACTCACATTTATTTAGTATTTATCATGCAATACCAAGGCGAAACTCAAACAAGGATGAGTTTTGCCTGAGTATTTATGTGAGTTGTCATAACTCACAACAGTAACACTCAGGCCCTTACTAGCAAAACTAACCCTTACTAAGGTAATAATCATGTAATGCTAAGCCTGCCCTAAGGTAAAACTCATGCAAACTAAGGTGTAACTAACCCTTACCAATGTCAATACTCAGGAAATGCTAATGCAAGCCAAGCCTGGGGTTAGTTTTATTTATCTGGCATTACCAATGCTAATACTAATATGATTACTAATGCAATACTAATGACCATCACACATTGGGCATTACAGCAGATACTGTGGCAAGACATAGATGTGTTGACGCTGCAATCTTCCCCACTGATACACACCTTCCAAAATTTTGGTCACCATGCATCTATAGGTGCATGATGACCAACATTCCTAAACCTATCCATTACTTTCGTAAACTGTGGTTGTCAAAGTTGAAAATTCAGACATCTCATTTCAGTCAGCTAGTGCCTCAACATTTGATTCCAATCATTAGTTATTCATAGATTTAGCCAGTAATAATATATTTAGCCAGAATCATCTATGTCATGTCAAAAATGTTGATGTCATGTCAAAAATCACATCACACAAAACTTACTAAGCCTATTGTATAGGTATGCTGAATGCTTGCCATTTATTATAGCATATTCAATTGCCTCTTGCAAACGCTAATGTGACCAATGTGACCAGTGAACAGTGACTTCTTCTGGAACAAACATTATCAGTTGTCTGCAGCTGGTGAGTGAAATTGGTAGGAAAATGTCTGTTCATGCCAAGCTGCAGTTAAGAGTGGATGAACACTGAACAAATCTGGATATTGGGAGCAACACTGTGATGTAAGGCCAATGTAAGATACAGTTGAAGCTATGAGCGAGGCCTTGAAGACAAGTGCCGCCATGGACCTGTGTGTTGAATGAGATCATCATTGAGTTTTCACTGAATTAAGGCAAATTGTGGAATTTTCAAGGCACTTTTGCTGACATCTATACTGACTGCTGATCAATAAAGGCGTCAGTGTCTGAGTTTGTGTGTTTTGGTGGCGTGTCTGAACACATCAATTTGTTGTCAGTGAACTTCCTATTAGATAAGCCATCTGTCATCATGACATGCCATGACTTGTCATCGTCTTAGCTTCTCCTCTGTTTTATGTGCTGCCATCTATACACTGGACTGTTTCACACTAACCACAATTAGATCAGTAAATCCGCATGATTCATGCCATAGCCCATATGAGTCCGTAATGGATTGGATTCATATTTCATACATTGCATCATGCAGTGGCGTACCAAGTATCAGGTCATGCAGGTCATGACCTGGTCCTTTGGACCCGAGGCGCCCATGCAAAGCTGGTGCCCCTCCGATCGGTCACGACGTCCCTCTGGCCAGTGACTGCGCCACTCTGGCCAGTGAGGACGCTCCCCGGCCTCCCTCTGCCTGGATCCGGGCCTGGATTACATGTATATATAAAGTAAATCTGTCTCGCATCGTTTTGCGTTGCGTGCTGGCAAGTGGCAATATGTCCGATTCATATGTTAGACGAGGATTTGTGTTGGTGGTTCTATCGGCATTATCGCCATGACTGTTCACATGCAATAGAAAGCGTATTATTAATTTGATTTACTAGTAATGCATTCATCAAATAAGAACAAAAAACGAGAATCACGCGAGCTTTTCACTAAACCCACATACGTGCGGGCTTTAAATTCTCACACCGGATACGTGGGCTCGATAATGGCAGCTCTAATGGCTTTCGCCTGGGTCCAGACAATATTTGTTATTTATTTACTCAGAAACGATATTTTAACATTATTTATTTTACAAATATTTTTTTTAATATTTGTATGATTCCAATTTCAATAATTGCATTAAAAACAAATATTTATTATAATGCTTTCAATACACTTTAATTTTTAAAACACCCTTGATTGTTTACGCCAGCAACGCAAACTGCGCCGGAGTAAACAACTCCCTCGGCACCTTGGTGAAAGGGACTAATTTACGGTGCGTAGCTTTTGATGGCGTAACTCACGCATTTCGTAAGTTACGCCAAAAGCTTTATGAAACGAGGCCCTGGACGTTGCATGCTTCAGCGTATAAATCAATGCTTAGAATAATACAGCCATTTTTGATCAAGAATCATTTTAGCAAGGTTTTTTGTTCATTTCGACGTTCGCGTTTGCCAACTGCCACGCGCTGTGGTACCACCTATATCAGAACGCATCATACCAAAAACGAAATTGATTTGATGGACCTATCCAATGGTGAAGACCCAATCTCAATCGGAGCAAACGCGCTCTGGTAAAGCTAAAACAGGTTTGAAATATGAAACGGTAAGGGAGCACACGTGGTAGTAACGCAGTCATTTTAGTCCTCCAGAAAAATTGCCAGGCCGCAATGCATGCCAACATAAAAATTAAGTTGTATTAAATTGTTCATGATCTTCTTTCCAAATCCGCCAAAAGGGAGTGCGTCCTGAGCGTTGCATGCTTTAGCATATACATCAATGCTTATAATAATACAGCCATTTTTGATCAAGAATCAATTTAGCAAGGTTTTTTGTTCATTTCGACGTTCACGTTTGCCAACTGCCACGCGCTGTGGTACCACCTCTATCAGAACGCACCATACCAAAAACAAAATTGATTTGATGGACCTTGCCATTGGTGAAGACCCAATCTCAATCGGAGCAGTGGTTGCAAAGTTATTTGCTTCCGAAAAGTACCTGTATGGCCGGGTCGGGCCGGATCGGGCCGGGTCAAATGTAAATTTGTCTAGTAAGTTGACGAGAAACCTCACGGGCGCTTCGCGCCCGCTCGGCAACCATTACCGTAACAACCTCGGCAACGTAACAACCTCACCAAGAAAATAACCTCAACAGTCAAACAACGTCAATATCAATGCAGTTTCTGAAATCCAGAACCTCTGACCCACTGGAATTACAAGTTTGTAATTGAAAACATTTACTCACTTCCGTCAACCTTTGATAAATAGAATATGTGCAATTTCAAACATTTCTACAAACATTTTTGGAAACTAGTTTGTACATAGTAAATTGAGATTTACTGCCCCGAAGTTTTGTGAAATCCAAACTACAAACATGTGTAAAAAATATTTGTGATAACAAAGAAATTATTTGCAATTACAAACCTTTTTGCTTTGTGAAAATGGCCTCAGACTAGATAGAAAATTACAAACAACTTTCCACGTGTTGTCTCAAAAACATTCTGAAAATACCATTTTCGTGGAACATAACAAATATAAAGAGCTGTACCTCATCATCGCAGTCAAGACAGCCCCGTTTGTCAGCGGGGTTCCCTGTGTCCAATAACATTAGAGAAAGGCTAACCTTGACGATACAGGCGTAACAGGCCTAACCTTCCTATTGGAGTAACCACACGGGAACAGAGCAAATGAAGCCCGGTGAAAACCCGCGCTTTCCATTGCGACCTGTTGTGTCTTATGCAGACCTTCGCTTGTGAAAGTTGAGTCAATTCTGCTAACAAGGACGGTATACGTGTTCGTACTTGTTGAACTCCAGCACATTATGTTTTTTTTTTATCAGGTGAGCTATGTCAAAAGGAAACAATGCACTTGTGAATTTCATCAATTCAACTGCCCCGGGCGTGCAGTTGTTCGATATTTAGCGCCTCAGTTGCTTCTGTCCCTTTGCTGTTGCTGTCGAAGTTATTGCTGTGGACTTATTCGTGCACAAATTGGTTAAAATCTTCGTCACGCAGCAGTAGTCGGCCCCTGAGATTTGGTGGTCCTTTCGACCTCAGTGGGCGCTACCCCAAGGAAGTTCCTTTTAGGTCAGAATGGGCTTCCGGTATGCAAGATTTGACTCTCTTTAGCTCAGGATTGCCCCTCTTTTGGCACTCGGATATGTGCTCTTTCAAGGCTCAAGGGAAGCATGCCCCCCCCCCGGATCAGCCACTGTTCTTCGATAACTACTGAGTCCACAGTGACAGACGACAGCTCTCTACGGGTGCATACAGCGCCATCTTTCATCTGGCGGAGCGTAGTGTGCTGCCACCTACGCTCAGATAGCCGTTAATGTCTGTATTCAGTGTGTAAAGGGCCATCACATCCATCCCATGTAATACTAGTATGGGCGCACTTCCTTCCACATCTCTTACAGTGCTTACTTCTTAACTGTTCCAGGTGTTGCTTCATATACTTTGTAATATTATGAAGGAAACGTTGCTGTCTCTAAGCATAAGAGGCAACATATTTCTAGCACCTTCCAAAATGCAATATAACTACTGATCTTCCTGAGATGTCCCGATAAATTGGCAACTGGATGCAAATTTTTAACCCGGCTGTTCTGGCGTTTCTACACAAAAACGATTAAAAATGGTCATCTTCTTTATCAAACATATTGAGTCATCCTGTGCTTATTGTTTTAACTGTACAACAAGTATGTGTACTGCTGTGTAGAATGCGAATAGTCCAGTCCCTCCTGAGAATGCAGCGCAGGTATGCTGGAACGGCTGGGTTAGATGCATTTTCTATTGGACTCAATTCAAAAGCTTATGGAATAATTGGTCCCCCGAAATGAAAAAGTTTACGTGAGTTGCATACTGTTCAATAAATGTGTAGGAATGTTCTTTGGTATGCTGAACGTCATCTATCTTTTTCCGAATAAGAAACGTCTTCATATTCAGAAGCTCGCCTCGGACTTTTTTTAAAGCTCGGATTTTGTTTTTAAAAGCTGCGCATTTCCATCCAGATTTATACTTCATCAGATATCATCTACCTATTTCTGGTGTTTCTGGAGTTGTGCATTTACATATCATAATTCAAATCGTATAAAAATTAGAAACAGGTTTACATGTTTTTCAGAGTTTGAAGATTTCCACTGGGCCGTCGCTCGGAAAGTGGAAGGAGCTTGTTTGTGTGTCCGTGACTCTGTCCGGCGGAGCATATTAGCACATGGAGACCAAACATCCGGGCCGATTTCGACGCGGTGACTCCGTTCGATGCGGCAAAACGGCGGCCAGATTCTGGTACCGGTCGCGAGTCCATTGGTGCCACGTGGCACGTGCTACGTGCCGCCACGTGGGCCTCTGCAAAAAAAACTTTGACCACCTCTACAAGTCAGACGGTTGGTGACACATATTTGATACTCGCAGGTCACGTGCGCGGTACAGCGGAAGCAATTCCAGTGGGATCGCCGACCCTGAGAGGGAGGGGAGGGGGGGGGGCAAAATGAACCACACAGGGGGTAAAACCAAATTACAATTTTGACCCCATGTTGACCCCCGATCGCATTGCTGGCCACTAGTTACCACTAGTGGCCGGCAATTCGATCGGGGGTCAACATGGAGTCAAAATTGTAATTTGGTTTTACCCCCTGTGGGGTTCATTTTGCCCCCCCCCCCCCTCCCCTCCCCCTCGGGGTCGGCGACTCCACTGGAATTGCTTCCGCTGTACCGCGCACGTGACCTGCGAGTATCAAATCTGTGTCACCAACCGTCTGACCTGTAGAGGTGGCCAAAGTTTGTTTTCTTCAGAGGCCCACGTGGCGGCATGTAGCACGTGCCACGTGGCACCAATCGACTCGCGACCGGTATCAGAATCTGTCCACCGTTTTGCCGCCTCGAACACTGCCACCCGCGTCGAAATCGGCCCGGCTGTTGGGGCTCCACGTGGTAATATGCCACATCGGACAGACAGACAGACACACACACACACACACACACACACACACACACACACACACACACACACACACACACACACACACACACACACACACACACACACACACACACACACACACACACACACACACACACACACACACACACACACACACACACACACACACACACACACACACACACACACACACACACACACACACACACACACACACACACACACACACACACACACACACACACACACACACACACACACACACACACACACACACACACACACACACACACACACACACACACACACACACACACACACACACACACACACACACACACACACACACACACACACACACACACACACACACACACACACACACACACACACACACACACACACACACACACACACACACACACACACACACACACACACACACACACACACACACACACACACACACACACACACACACACACACACACACACACACACACACACACACACACACACACACACACACACACACACACACACACACACACACACACACACACACACACACACACACACACACACACACACACACACACACACACACACACACACACACACACACACACACACACACACACACACACACACACACACACACACACACACACACACACACACACGCACACACACACACACACACACGCACGCACGCACGCACGCACGCACGCACGCACGCACGCACGCACGCACGCACGCACGCACGCACGCACGCACGCACGCACGCACGCACGCACGCACGCACGCACGCACGCACGCACGCACGCACGCACGCACGCACGCACGCACGCACGCACGCACGCACGCACGCACGCACGCACGCACGCACGCACGCACGCACGCACGCACGCACGCACGCACGCACGCACGCACGCACGCACGCACGCACGCACGCACGCACGCACGCACGCACGCACGCACGCACGCACGCACGCACGCACGCACGCACGCACGCACGCACGCACGCACGCACGCACGCACGCACGCACGCACGCACGCACGCACGCACGCACGCACGCACGCACGCACGCACGCACGCACGCACGCACGCACGCACGCACGCACGCACGCACGCACGCACGCACGCACGCACGCACGCACGCACGCACGCACGCACGCACGCACGCACGCACGCACGCACGCACGCACGCACGCACGCACGCACGCACGCACGCACGCACGCACGCACGCACGCACGCACGCACGCCCGCCCGCCCGCCCGCCCGCCCGCCCGCCCGCCCGCACGCACGCACGCACGCACGCACAAACAAGCTCCTCCCACTTTCCCAGCGACGGCCCAGTGGAAATCTTCGAACTCTGAAAAACATGTAAACATGTTTTCCATTTTTCTACGATTTTGAACTACACAACTTTTACATTCGAGTTGTGGCTAGAAATGTCCCTCATATTTGTTTGTAATATGTTAGTAAGAATATATTATGTCGACAAAATTGCGGTTTGGTGGTAATTATAAGTATTGATAGGTCAGTTGTGATGCAGATCTGCATCACAACTGATAGGTCAGTTGTGGTCAGTTGTGGTCAACATTGATAGGTCAGTTGTGATCCAGATCTCTACCGACTAAAACTGTTTAATATGTTTTGAAAAGTTTCGTCGATCCACCCACGACTTACTTAACCCACGACTTACTGGGGGGGGGGGGGGGGCTATTTCCCCCCCCCCCCCCATTTTTATCGACTACTTATTATCGACTACTTATGCGTTTAATATCGCTATTTTGCGCGACAATTCCATCCATCGAGACCACATGACACGGGCAAACATGTTGTCTTTGACGTGACCTGTGACTCATCGGTGACCCCGAGGTCAACAATATTATTTTACTCTCGATACATTCTTCAGGGCTATCGAATTCCGTTTGAATTGTTAAAATAAGTCCAGTAGTTCCGGAGATCCGAGGGGGGGGGGGGGGCAAAAATAGTCCCCCCCCCCAGTAAGCGCGTTATGGAAAGTACCCCAGTAACTCGCGGGTTAACTAAAGGACTTTTACATGCGATTTTTGGCTAGAAATGTCCCTCAGAATTTGTTTAATATCTTGGTAAGAATATAATATGTTTACACAATTGCGATTTGGTGGTAATAAGCAAGATAAGATGGAGAGGTCAGTTGTGATGCCCAGATCTTCACCAACTGAAACTTGGTATGTTAAACTGAACGAATGGACTCTAGACGCATATTTTCCTTAAAATCTGCAATTTTTTAAAATAATAAACTTGTTATGAGCTAAATATTTTTTCGGTCACTATTGAATCGCCTAAATCAGTAATTTATTTCTTGGAATGTATAATATGCTAAGACTTTTATACTAAATTTTTTTACAGCTTTTCAGAAACTTTTCAAAATCTTTTCAGCGCAATAATCCTTCGTGAAAGCGGCTATTATAACTAAAATTTCATACTAGCCGTTTTCACGAAGGATTATTGTGCTGAAAATATTCTGAAAAGTTCTGAAAAGTTTTAAAAGTTTTGGTATAAAAGTCTTAGTATATTATACATTCCATGAAATACATTACTGGTTTAGGCGATATAATCACTATTCAATAGTTATGGAAACATGTATTTAGCTCATAACAAGTTTATGATACAAAATTGGCCGTTTTTTAAAGAAAATATGCGTCTAGAGTCCATTCGTTCAGTTTAGCATACCGTCATATACTAGTTACTACATTTGGCAGCGTCATGGATCACGGGTCAGTCTGCGCATGCGCAGTGATGTGCCAGCATCGATTCGCCGCCGCTTCCGACCCACGTGCCGCACGCACATGGACAAAGCCGCACAGCCCGGCCGCCGGATTGGGCTGCGGGAGCGAGTCCATTTCGTCCAATAGCGTCAGAATCTTTCTGAATCATTCCGAAGTTTTGTAAAGTTTCAGTCGGTGGAGATCTGGCATCTCAACTGACCTATCAATACTTGTCTTGCTAATTACCACCAAACCGCAATTATTTTGTCAATATATTATATTCTTACCAACATATTACAAAATTATGAGGGACATTTCTAGCCCAAAATCGCACGTAAAAGTTGTGTAGTTAAGGAATGGATCGTCGCAACTTTTCAAAACATTTAAAAAAGTTGCAAAAGTTTTGCACAATAATATTTCGTGAAAACGGTGAGTGATAATAATTATAATCATAATTATATGTATTATATAATTTATAAATAATTGTAATTATATTAAGTCATATAATCACAATTATAATTACAATTCTACTAGAAATTATTATTACATTCATGTATGCAACTGAGCTTCCTTGCTAGTGTGAAGTGTGAAGTGTGCAATCTGTTATTACCGAAACCTGGCGTGGACCGGTAATTCGTGGTATTTCTGTTGAATCACTTGTGATGACGCTCTTGTCTCCGTTTCTGGTCATTAGTGTTACACGGTCAGCTCCGTCCGTCAAGGCTGGAAAAAAGTGTTTACCACTTGGCCGAGCGATCAAGGCTACCCTTAGTGTCCGGTTTGATCGTTTGGCCGAATCGCTAAAGATCGGCATAGATCCGGCTCAGTGGGCGAGGGGGGGGGGGGGGGGGGGGAGCATAGATGGCCTTGTTTCGTGGCTATGAGCTGAGCTGTGGAGCGTGGTTTACGGAACTTGAATAATTGAAGAATTCCTTATATAGAAATAAAATGCATCAAAAATGGTTTTCTGTGTAACAGAAATAAAAATAAAATAAAAATTGTATTTTAGTTGTGGGTAAATAATCGCACCGGTAAACAAACAGGACAATATTTCGTTGGACATGTGATACACCCTTGTTATATACCCTTACCTGATACACATAATAATTTTACCGAAATTCTACTTGCTGACAACCGTGCAGACATTTTATTTCACAATTAATTTAAATAACTATGCAAACTATAATCGATTGTCATACCGGCTCTGGCATGGCGCCTTGAGTACTGAGTAGGCACTAATACGAGTTAACGGTAGTCCATTATATAGAAATGGCCGACCCGATACCTCCCATTATGACCACAAACTGTCACGTAAAGTTACACACATGCGTTTATCCTACTGGGTAACGAGGTGCTACTCGCAGGCCGCAGCGATAAACAAGCCGCTATCCGCTGTATCCTATAGCTAACTGCTATGGGACAAGCTGGGGAACCCCCGGTCTCTACCCGCGCTGCCCCGTTTAACTCCTCCGATTGTTATCACGGCATTTGTGACGTCATTAGGGGCCAAAATCACGGATGTCTCGCCCCTCACTTGTATCCGGTACCTGGCGGAAGTCCGAGCCTTATATGGTAAGCGGAAGCGGCCTCACTGTGGCTGTGTGGCCTCAACAGACGGAGCTATTTCGGGTCCTGCTGCCACACCTATATCACGTGACTTCGGCTCATGATGGTGCTGCGATTGCAGTCATTGTCACGTGACCACGTGCCCGCGATCAGTGGCGGTGACTGAGGCGGTATTGGGCTGGTGTAACACGAATATATATATATATATATATATCGAGGTATATTGAAAACATGGTGTATGTGTTGATGTAGTTCGTTATCATAGCACAATATTAACATGTTATGCTTAACATTATCAACTTTAACAATGTGTCTTAACTTCTGGACTTCCCTTGCTATATCATTCGGTTGTCCCCATTCGTGGTATGCATAAATTAACAGTCAAATAACATAGGATATTGTGCTAGTTCAATTATTCTATCTTTACAAACTAAAACACTGCATTGCTGGTCCTAGTTTTCAGAACTACTGAGTATACAACTGGCCACCTGTTATTTCGTCAGCCGCACTACTGCATGACGTATATCGTTCGGCTGCTCTGAGAGCGCCTTTGTCCCCGCACGAAACCATGGTAACACGTCCAGGCCACATCATACCTCGCCCACCGCTACTACGCATCGCCCCGCGAACTCTCTGACCGCTCACTGATCACCGCAGTCTTCCGTAGTCTTCCGTAGTCTTCCGTAGTCTTCCGTAGTCTTCCGTAGTCTGATGCAGTCTTCCGTGGTCTTCCGTAGTCTTCCGTAGTCTTCCGTAGTCTTCCGTAGTCTTCCGTAGTCTTCCGTAGTCTTCCGTAGTCATCGGTAGTCTTCCGTAGTCTTCCGTAGTCTGATGTAGTCTTCCGTAGTCTGATGTAGTCTTCCGTAGTCTTCCGTAGTCTTCCGTAGTCTTCCGCAGTCTTCCGTAGTCTTCCGTAGTCCGTATTCCGTAGTATCCGTAGTCATCTCTCTATCGTCCAATGTTGGTGCGCGCTTGTGGCTGCAGGGGCGGAACCAAGGGAGGGGACATTAGGGCCAGGGCCCCCCAAAACAACTAAAATTGGCCCCAAGTTGATGACACAATGCATTTCAAAAGAAAAAATAGGTAACTTCTACTAAGGGAAAATTCTTTAAATCAGGTTTATAAATGCGTAACGAAGCAAAAGCATATGAGTTTTGGGAAATGTGGCGGATTTTTGTGCGCGGCAAACTCTAAAATCCATCACTAGTTCCCAACGCCTGTCATCTCTTTATCTTCCGCCGTTCGCTCTGGTCTGTCCTGATCGTCAGATCTGACCTCTCCCGTCTTCACCACCTCAGCAGGGTGCCCTGTATGATGGACGAGGCCGCTGCGGCCAGCCTGGGGCACAGATTGAGCGCCAGACGCCGCGCACTGGGGGTCAGCCACCGTGGCCACGCCCGCCCCCGCCGCCCATGGCGTCGCGCGTGGGCGGCTGATGCGTCAAGTCACCGAGGCGTGGCTCCTGGCGGGGGCGGCGGCGATGCAGTGGTGGGGGCAGGTACACAGTTGGCCTTGGTTCCACGTTCAGCGTCACGTGACCGGTCAGTGGGGTGTACTGGCAACACCGGCTTCCCGGTGCATTCGCTACCGGCATGACTTGTGGGAAAGGCAGCGAAGGTTTGATCGTCGAGCTGGGAATGAGATAAATACGATAAAAGTCGACGCCAAGACAATATTTTTCCAAAGCCTCTCTATCGAGAACGCGAATTGAGAGTGTTGCAAGTTTAGTGTCATTGCAAAACAATTTTCAGTACGTAGAATTTAGACGTAACCTACTCCTCCTCAGGATCCTCAGGCAGTTCGTTGATACCCATCCGTTCGTTTTTTTTATATTTCTTTTTGGCCAAAACTTATTGTTCCTAACTTGCAACTTCAACAATAAAACAACTGATTTCGGCCATTTTTTATCTAGGCTATACCTTTTATTATTACCGAGCGGGCGCAAAGCGCCCGTGAGGTTTCTCGTCAACTTACTAGACAAATTTACATTTGACCCGGCCCGACCCGGCCCGACACGGCCGTACAGACACGCTTTTCGGAAGCTAATAACTTGGCAACCACTGCTGCGATTGAGGTCTGAATTTCACCATTAGATAGGACTATCAAATCAATTTTATTTTGGCATGGTGCGTTCTGATATGGGTGGTACCACAGCGCATGGCACACGAAAACGTCGAAATGAACCAAAATCATTCTTAATCAAAAATGACATTATTAATCTGAGCATTATTTGTGTATACGCTGAAGCATGCAGCGCTCAGGACGTACTCCCTTTTGGCGGATGTGAGAAAGGAGATCATTAACAATTTAACCAAACTTAATTTGTATGTTGGCATGCATGGAGGCTTGTCAATTTGTATGGAGGGCTAAAAGGACTAAAAGGACTATGTGTTAATACCACGTGTGCTTTCGTACCGTTTCATATTTCAAACCTGTTTTAGCTTTACCAGAGCGCGCCCGCTCGGTCATCGCCCATAGGGCGTTTTACTGGTGATATATCCCTGTGTAGCAACTAGCCCTTCTAACGTGTCTAATTCATCTGACTGCACAGGCACATATCCATAATTCTTCCCAGGAGGAGGCGCGGTAATGGGTGCGATGTTTATGGCCGGTCAAAATGTGTGGGTACAAACATCTTTTGTCGGTACTTTCAAATATCCCGTTTTTGGTAACGAATAGAGTGATTATGAAGCATGTCGCACCAATTTTATGAATATGTGACAGTTTTTCGTTGAATTCACCGTCGTTCAGGGAGGGCGCGCGCTCCAGCGCTACCCACCCCCCTAAATCCGCGCCTGCTGCATTCAGCAGAAGTTCAACAAAGTGACTAAAGCACTGCAATTTCCCAACGCTCTGCTGCTAAATATACGACTGAGCCATCAGTGTAACAACTCATGACAGCTATACAAAGGCTGCCGTAAATAATCATGACGTTATTTTTTTATAACTCAGGTTGTACCAACAGATGGTGCATGAATGGTCAAATTGACCGTTATTTTTGCCCTTCGGTTTCAGTATGGCTTCAAGTCAACCTATACTAAATTGAAAAGCATGAGTCGATGCTAGTGCAATGTTGATATTGATATGTTCAACATTTTCAAAACTTCATTGTTGACCCCTATGACACAGTCATCTACATTTGACTTACTTTACTCGGACAATCCAGTGCCCGATCTTACCATTGCCGCAGTACATCTTATTGGTGCGCCGGCCTGCAAAACTTCTCAAACCCGGGATCGAACCGGGGATATCCCGATCCCCAGTCTAGTGTCCTCCCAACTGAGCTCTTTCGACAATGAGGTTGGGTAAACCACACGCCGTGGTTCCCTAAGTGCGGCATTCTGAGCACTCCATTTTCGCCATACCGTAATCACGAATTTACGGCATTTGATAAGATTGGGCCCAGATGACCGATTTATTTAATTCTGGGTGGTTTTGCTAATTCTCTTGTATTTAGCAATGGTATTCTCCTGGATGCTGATTCTCGCCATCATTCTAATTCTCTTGGATGCTGATTCTCGCCATCATTCTAATTCTCTTGGATGCTGATTCTTGCCATCATTCTAATTCTCTTGGATGCTGATTCACGCCATCATTCTAATTCTCTTGGATGCTGATTCTCGCCATCATTCTAATTCTCTTGGATGCTGATTCTCGCCATCATTCTAATTCTCTTGGATGCTAATTCTCGCCATCATCTCTTGGATTGCAGACACTGGGTGTTTCTGTCATTTATACCGCCGTCAGTTCTTGCGTTGCCGCCGAAGCAGAGCCGCTTCCACTGGATGGTTTTTGTCATTTATTCCCTCATCAAGTCTTGCGTTGCCGACGCACGGTGTTGCTGTTATTTATTCCCTCATCAAGTCCTGAGTTGCAGACGCTGGGTGTTTTTGTCATTTATTCCGCCGTCAGTTGTTGCGTTGCATTCAGGGCACATGGGGAAGCGAGGTGCTCCCCTGGGCAGGGCGTGGTCCATCGAGGCGGTATACTGCTCCGTCTAGTGACCATGAGAGGAACGGCCGCGGAAGCTGGACGAACGCGCCCCTCCGCTTCTCGCTGGCGTGTCTCTCTTGCAGTAGACGTGCTTCTCTTGCAGAGGCGATTATAGTTTACTATAGAACGTGGCGTAGTTAGTGTCAGAGCGTTCAATTTATGTATACATTTAGCCCGAATCTCTGGATTGGATTTGTTTCCGGGATCAAAAAGTGTCGGTAAGCAGAGTGTTTTGAGTGAGCCCTGACCACAGCCATCTGATCGCTCTATTCGTGCCCAACAAATCCATACGGTTTGCATGACGCAGAGTCTCGACTCTCATTTTGATCTGCTCACCGCTTTGCAAAAAAATATGCGTGGAATGTGGATATTTGTTTCGCATAGTTGAACAACATACTTATGTTACGCGCCAAAGTCTTCGGTCGTTTTCACACTATTATGTAAGAAAAAAATCCCGACTACCTCTGGTTTACCATAACACGCGCAGTGGAGAGGGGTATGCCACTAACACGCAGTGGAGAGGGGGGGCAACTTTAGTGCCCCTCCCCCTAAGATATCCAAAAGTATGAAAGCTAGAATGATTAAACTTACAGGGTGAGTAAGTGCTAAGAGGATCTACATTTTCTGAAATTGTCTTTACCTTCGGTCCATATCTTCAAGGTCAAACGATGTCACGATTGTCAAATCTGGCCAAATGTCACAATTTTGGGAATTTGATCTCTGTGACGTTACAGGTCACCAGCAATGTGTTTAAAATTGTTTCCGGGGATGAACATTGACATTTTCTACCAAATGGCGTTTAAATCATTCCGATCCAACTGTTGGTTCCGAAGATATCGATTTGCCAACCGCGATTCTGGCCGCCATCTTGGACTGAAAATCCATGTAACTCAAACATTTATCGACCGATTTCATTTTGTTTTGCGTCAAACGATTTTCTATTGAGTTGGCGTTAATGTCTCTAAAAAAAACACCGCCTTGTTCCGCTTCGTTTTCGAGCTATTTACGAAAAACATGTGGGGGGCACAAAAGTGTGCCCCCCCCCCCCCTCCACTGCGCGTGATAAGTCTGATTCTGCAGCTGTTAGTTCTCACATGGTACGCCCCTGTGCTGGTCAGGACATAATATATCTTTGGTGTGGTTTGTAGGTGTCTCACCGCAGGCCAGGACACCATGCGACCTTGGTGTAGTGGGCATTAGACGCGCGTGACCCAGGTCACCATGCGACCTTGGTGAAGTGGGCATTATACGCGGCGTGACCCAGGTCACCATGCGACCTTGGTGAAGTGGGCATTATACGCGCGTGACCCAGGTCACCATGCGACCTTGGTGTAGTGGGCATTATACGCGGCGTGACCCAGGTCACCATGCGACCTTGGTGAAGTGGGCATTATACGCGGCGCGACCCAGGACACCATGCGACCTTGGTGAAGTGGGCATTATACGCGGCGTGACCCAGGACACCATGCGACCTTGGTGAAGTGGGCATTATACGCGCGTGACCCAGGTCACCATGCGACCTTGGTGAAGTGGGCATTATACGCGCGTGACCCAGGTCACCATGCGACCTTGGTGAAGTGGGCATTAGACGCACGTGACCCAGGTCACCATGCGACCTTGGTGTAGTGGGCATTATACGCGGCGTGACCCAGGTCACCATGCGACCTTGGTGAAGTGGGCATTATACGCGGCGTGACCCAGGTCACCATGCGACCTTGGTGTAGTGGGCATTATACGCGGCGTGACCCAGGTCACCATGCGACCTTGGTGTAGTGGGCATTATACGCGGCGTGACCCAGGTCACCATGCGACCTTGGTGAAGTGGGCATTAGACGCGCGTGACCCAGGACACCATGCGACCTTGGTGTAGTGGGCATTAGACGCGCGTGACCCAGGTCACCATGCGACCTTGGTGAAGTGGGCATTAGACGCGCGTGACCCAGGTCACCATGCGACCTTGGTGAAGTGGGCATTATACGCGGCGTGACCCAGGACACCATGCGACCTTGGTGAAGTGGGCATTATACGCGGCGTGACCCAGGACACCATGCGACCTTGGTGAAGTGGGCATTATACGCGCGTGACCCAGGTCACCATGCGACCTTGGTGAAGTGGGCATTATACGCGCGTGACCCAGGTCACCATGCGACCTTGGTGAAGTGGGCATTAGACGCGCGTGACCCAGGTCACCATGCGACCTTGGTGTAGTGGGCATTATACGCGGCGTGACCCAGGTCACCATGCGACCTTGGTGAAGTGGGCATTATACGCGGCGTGACCCAGGTCACCATGCGACCTTGGTGTAGTGGGCATTATACGCGGCGTGACCCAGGTCACCATGCGACCTTGGTGAAGTGGGCATTATACGCGGCGTGACCCAGGTCACCATGCGACCTTGGTGAAGTGGGCATTATACGCGGCGTGACCCAGGTCACCATGCGACCTTGGTGTAGTGGGCATTAGACGCGCGTGACCCAGGTCACCATGCGACGTTGGTGAAGTGGGCATTATACGCGCGTGACCCAGGTCACCATGCGACCTTGGTGAAGTGGGCATTAGACGCGCGTGACCCAGGTCACCATGCGACCTTGGTGTAGTGGGCATTATACGCGGCGTGACCCAGGTCACCATGCGACCTTGGTGAAGTGGGCATTATACGCGCGTGACCCAGGTCACCATGCGACCTTGGTGAAGTGGGTATTATACGCGGCGTGACCCAGGTCACCATGCGACCTTGGTGAAGTGGGCATTAGATGCGCGTGACCCAGGTCACCATGCGACCTTGGTGAAGTGGGCATTATCTTGATGTGGGGGTTAGACGGTACAGGACAGAATGACTGCTGCATGCCATGGAATGGCGCCCGACTGACCGTGTCCGGTTGGCCAGGGCAGAGCTCCTCGCAACTCCCCGGAAATCCCCTCGCCGGACACAGAGACAGGCTCATACTCTCTCACTGTCTCACCTCCCGAAATTTCCGAGGGTGACAGACAGGCTTTTACTCAATTCCTTTCGTGATTATACTTTTTCAGGATGATGGGTTTTTAGTCTGCTAGACAAGCTCCGCTCAACGTGGTTTCTAATCTCGGAAATCCATCCAACCAGGAAATTGGACTATTTTGTATTAACTCTGCTCTTACCAGCTTATGAGTAGCTTGGAGCCATTTTCGGGTCGACAATTTGACCGATGTATTTCGCATGATACAGGCCGGAAGAGGCGACTATGTATCGGTTTGGGCCGGAAGAGGCGACTATGTATCAGTTTGGGCCGGAAGAGGCGACTATGTATCGGTTTGGGCCGGAAGAGGCGACTATGTATCGGTTTGGGTCGGAAGAGGCGACTATGGATCGGTTTGGGTCGGAAGAGGCGACTATGTATCGGTTTGGGTCGGAAGAGGCGACTATGTATCGGTTTGGGTCGGAAGAGGCGACTATGTATCGGTTTGGGTCGGAAGAGGCGACTATGGATCGGTTTGGGTCGGAAGAGGCGACTATGTATCGGTTTGGGTCGGAAGAGGCGACTATGTATCGGTTTGGGTCGGAAGAGGCGACTATGTATCTGTTTGGGTCGGAAGAGGCGACTATGTATCGGTTTGGGTACAGTAATGAAGTTTCGGCTCAGTGCAATGCCAATGGTTTCAGGAGATGGGTAAATGGGCCAATATGACACGTTGACAATCTGACCTGGCGATGGCACATGTGTCTGACTTGTCTTCATATGTTGGGCGATGCGGTAGGGAGGCTAATGCCATGAAGGCGACCACCACAGCGAGCACAAACTCGAAGCTGATATAGACGGAAGGCTGTTGACCGGGTGCATCAATGTTGTGACTTATCACGCAGCGGCGAGCTTACGAGGAGCTGAATATCAGCTGAAGCGCCGCTGGTAAGAACGGAATGTTTTTAAAACTTACTAGCTATCCGTGCTGTGACTTCAGTAACACTCACAAGACAAAGCTGCTATGAACGGAAAGCTCTTGAGAACTGAATACCATGCAGTAAGACCTCCGAGCCCGCAGCTGGGCTATGCTTCTATGAACGGGAAACTTTCAAGGACTGCTCACCCGGTTCATGCTGTCACTTCAGAAGCACCTCTGAGCCCACACCTGGGAAACTCCCGCCTGGTAAACTCCCTCGCCCATGTCCCGTTGGTCGCTCATAATGGGTTTAATTATCTCTATCACCCTCCCGCCCAGCCCCGCAGCTCAATTGAACCCCACTCAGCCCATGAGTGGTACTCGGGCGCGATGGCGATCACCGGACGATGGCGATCACCGGACGATGACCATCGGCGAGCGATGGCGGCCCGATGGTGACGCTGCATAAGTGAAACTCCCATGGCGGTACTGCAGAGACTCATGGCAAGGTCGGACCAAGCCAGCCACCGTCGCCTTCTATGGGAACTCGTGGGCGGCGAACCATGTCGTCTCCGGTTCCGTAGGAGCCGAAGTGGTGCTGTCAGGGTCACTCTTGTGCGTGAGGAACAGGGTTAGGTGGCGGTATTGGTCCTTTACGACGACGAGACTGTTCGATCATTTACCGTCGGGGTCTTTCTCGCCGACCCAGGCGGGGAGACGGAAGATTAGAGTTACAGAAGGTGCCCGTTGGTTAGTAAGGGCGTCCTGAGTGGCTTGCAATATCTCAGGCTTGAAATAAATCACTTTTATCCTTCCCTCCAACGCTCCCTCCTGAAAATCATCTCCTCCGGCTTCACCTTTGAAGCTATGGTGGAGTAGGCTGGCTAGATAATCAACTTGGGTCAGTCTTGTCAGGAAAAGGCTATCGCCAGTAAAACGCCCTTAATGGGTCGGAAACCGAGCGTGCGGTTCTGAAGTTTTCGTTACCAATATAAAGAACACTTAGGAACTTTAGTTTGAATTAAAAAGGCAAGGTAATTTGCTTGTCGACTGTATTTGTCGCAATTCATGTTGCGCTGTTGCCATGGGTACGCAATGCTTGAAGGGTGCCTTCATTTCCTGAGTCCGCATTTTCAAAGTAAATAACTACCATTTTACATGGAAACTTATTTTGGTTTGATCAACGGCACGTGCTCAATTATTTAATTGATGTGTGGGCAGTTGAAACCGAAGAATGGGCCATTTTCAGTGGGCCAGACTTGTATAAAATAAAACGTCACGGGTAGGAGGCTACAGTAACTCACACAACAGTAACACTAAACCCTGGGAGGCAACAGCAGCGCACATAACAGTAACACACAACCCTGGAGACTGCAGCGGTGCACACAACAGTAGCACCAAACCCTGGAGACTGCAGCACCGCACACAACAGTAAACACCACGAGTTGGTAACTGCAGTAGCGCACACAACACTAACACTACAGCTTGGAGACTGCAGTAGTATCTAGTCTATCAGTACAAGGACTGCAATACGACACAGCGGCATTTAATTTATATCACAGCCTACATCCAATCAACGGATGATGTTTGAACGGACTCGTGACGTCAGCCGGTAGGGTCCCGTTGACTGTCTGGTTCCCTGCAGCCTGGTCCTGCAGCTGAGATGCAAGTTTAGGAGGTAAACTAGGTATGTTCTGGACTCCAGAACATACGTAATTTGCACAAAATGTATATTTTACGTGACTCTTATAACTAGGTCATGCTTTATACCTAGGGCATGACCTCGGTTTGACCTCCGAGTCCACTTCCAGAATATACCTCGTTTATGCACACAACTTGTATCTCAGCTGACGTATGGGGCGGCAGTGAGCCTTCGTCGTTATCTGGACCCGAATGAAGTGTTGAGGCCATGACGGGAGTAAGTCTGGTATGTGAGCTTTGTCAGTCATGGGCTTCAAATTGAAAACAGTGTTGGAGGTCGGCGCGTGCTGCCCCTAAGCCCAGCAAAAGAACATTCCACAACTTCAGTACGATACTTTGACGAATGTTAGTTTTTGTACGCAAATAGTCATGCTCAGGGACCGAGTAGTTGCAAATGAATAAGCCTCTGAGAATCATGGCTACGATCGGGTCGGGTCGTTCGTATACAGACCCCCCCCCCCCCCCTAAATGATGGAATACCTCGCGTGCACTTCGCACCTGCTCAGTAGTCAGTCAACTAGGATATACCTTGGCCAGTTGCCACCAGCCAGTCATCCCCCCCCCCACGTAAAACCACTACCTTTCCGTAGCCCAGCCCTCGCCTCCCAGTGACCACCGACATCTCCGCCCACGCGACATACCTCCGATATCACTGGCAGCCTGAGGGCAGGCCGCATTGCCCGCCTGGGCGCGGTCCTCTGCGTTATCGGACCGCAGAGAAGGCGGGTCTGACAGCAGACAGCTGAGCCCCTGACTCTGATATCAGCAGACAGATGAGCCCCTGACTCTGATGTCAGCAGACAACTGAGCCCCTGACGCTGAAATCAGCAGACAACTGAGCCTCTGACTCTGATGTCAGATGACAACTGAGCCCCTGGCGCTGATGTCAGCAGACAACTGAGCCTCTGACGCTGATGTCAACAGACAGCTGAGCCTCTGACGCTGATGTCAGCAGACAGATGAGCCCCTGACTCTGATATCAGCAGACAACTGAGCCTCTGACGCTGAAATCAGCAGACAACTGAGCCTCTGACTCTGATATCAGCAGACAACTGAGCCTCTGACGCTGATGTCAGCAGACAGCTGAGCCTCTGACGCTGATGTCAACAGACAACTGAGCCCCTGACTCTGATTTCAGCAAACAGCTGAGCCCCTGGCGCTGATGTCAGCAGACAGATGAGCCTCTGACGCTGATGTCAACAGACAACTGAGCCCCTGACTCTGATTTCAGCAAACAGCTGAGCCCCTGGCGCTGATGTCAGCAGACAGATGAGCCCCTGACTTTGATGTCAGATGACAACTGAGCCTCTGACGCTGATGTCAACAGACAACTGAGCCTCTGACGCTGATATCAGCAGACAACTGAGCCTCTGACGCTGATGTCAACAGATAGCTGAGCCCCTGACGCTGATATCAGCAGACAGCTGAGCCTCTGACTCTGATATCAGCAGACAACTGAGCCCCTGACTCTGATTTCAGCAAACAACTGAGCCTCTGACGCTGAAATCAGCAGACAACTGAGCCTCTGACTCTGATGTCAGATGACAACTGAGCCTCTGACGCTGAAATCAGCAGACAACTGAGCCTCTGACTCTGATATCAGCAGATAACTGAGCCTCTGACTCTGATGTCAGCATACATTTGAGCCCTGACGCTGATGTCAGCAGACAGCTGAGCCCCTGACGCTGATATCAGCAGACAGCTGAGCCTCTGACTCTGATATCAGCAGACAACTGAGCCTCTGACGCTGAAATCAGCAGATAGATGAGCCTCTGACTCTGATGTCAGATGACAACTGAACCTCTGACGCTGATGTCAGCAGACAACTGAGCCTCTGACTCTGATGTCAGCAGACAGATGAGCCCCTAACGCTGATGTCAGCAGACAACTGAGCCTCTGACGCTGATATCAGCCGACAGTGGGTGCAGTTGTCTCTGACGTCTGGCATGACGCCAGGTGTCAGTCACAGGCCTGTCACTGACTGACTGTCTTACACCTGGGACTTACTCACGCATCTTACACCTGTCAGATTCAGATTGCGTCATGACCTGACATGCGTCAGATTGAAACATTCAGATTCTAAAATGAATAATGGACTCGATAAAAAAAAGTTTAATCAATAACCAGTCTGATTGATAGGGTGCGTCAATCATATGTGCCAGGTGCGTCAGTGAGATGAATCATTCAGGTGCGCCAAATGCGTCAGATGCACCAGAAAGAAGCATCAACTGTGTCAGAAATAGTCGTCAGATGGGTCAGAAAGAGGCGTCAGATACGCCAGAAAGAGGTGTCAGAGGTGTCAGTCATATGGTCAGATGCAGCATCATTGTTATGCGTCAGTTGCGCCAGCTGCGTCAGTTGCGCCTGCTGCGTCAGTTGCGCCTGCTGCGTCAGTTGCGCCTGCTGCGTCAGTTGCGCCAGCTGCGTCAGTTGCGCCTGCTGCGTCAGTTGCGCCAGCTGCGTCAGTTGCGCCAGCTGCGTCAGTTGCGCCTGCTGCGTCAGTTGCGCCTGCTGCGTCAGTTGCGCCAGCTGCGTCAGTTGCGCCTGCTGCGTCAGTTGCGCCTGCTGCGTCAGTTGCGCCTGCTGCGTCAGTTGCGCCTGCTCCGTCAGTTGCGCCTGCTGCGTCAGTTGCGCCAGCTGCGTCAGTTGCGCCTGCTGCGTCAGTCAGATGCCTCAGATACCGTCTGCCCGAGGCGCCAGCTGCGTCAGGTGCATCAGTTACATGTGTTAGATGCGTCATTCAGATGCGTCCTCCAGATGCGTCATTCAGATGCGTCTTCCAGATGCGCCATTCAGATGCGTCTTCCAGATGCGCCATTCAGATGCGTCCTCCAGATGCGTCATTCAGATGCGTCCTCCAGATGCGTCATTCAGATGCGTCCTCCAGATGCGTCATTCAGATGCGTCCTCCAGATGCGTCATTCAGATGCGTCTTCCAGATGCGCCATTCAGATGAGTCATTTAGATGCGTCATTCAGATGCGTCATCCAGATGCGTCATTCATATGCGTCATTCAGATGCGTCCTCCAAATGCGTCATTCAGATGCATCATTCATATGCGTCATTCAGATGCGTCATGCAGATGCGTCATCCAGATGCGTTAGCAGCGTCAGGTGTGCGGGCGAACAATGTGGTTCACGCCTGGTACACGTTTTGGTCACACCTGGTACACGTTTTGGTCACACCTGGTACACGTTTTGGTCACACCTGGTACACGTTTTGGTCACACCTGGTACACGTTTCGGTTGTATATTTCTGACGACGCTATACACAGGGTTTCTCGCAGTCGCAGTCGCAGTTGGTAAGGGCCGCTCCAGAACGGGTAACAAGTTTATTTAGGGTGGCCAATCCCCGAACGTCTGTCAGAATTTCGAAAAATGTATATTATCGTCCGATATCCGTCTTATTGGGGTGTCATGGCCCTTGGTCCCCTCGATCAGTCACAGTCCGTGTTCGGTTTTGCGCAGAAGCAGCTGTCTGGGGAGAGTTTCATCAGACAGGGTCGTTTTAGGGGTCCGTAGCGAAGGTCACGAGAGGGTTGATGAGGTGTTCCGCAGCAGTGCGGCGTCGCAGTCTCTGTCACGATTGGCTCCGTGACCAGCCCTAGCGTAAATTCCTTATGTTTGCTGCGTTGAAGTGTAAGACTTGGGATACGCTTTTAAAACTACTTGTAAGAAGAACAGGATTCACCATTGGGCAATGAAACATAACATAGAATGTCGTGGTGAAGTTGGTAGAGTCGAGTGCTGGACTGGTGATCGCAAGGTCCCGGGTTCAAGCCTCGCTCACTCCCACCAACGCAACCTAAATAGGTGGGTGTTCCGTTTCCGAATGTCTCAATAAATACAGACAGCGGTGCAGGGGCGTAAATCCCAATAATAATAATAATAAACATAAAATACTTCTGGTAGTATGCTTATTTTATTCTCTCATTTTTCTTCTTCGTACTTTTATTTTATATATATATATATATATATATATATATATATATATATATATATATATATATATATATATATATTCGTCGTATTTGTATTTCATATAATCCTAACGTTTTACTTGAAATGGCTGTGGGGATCGAAAAACTTCGCAAAGGTGAGTTTGTTGCGTAGTTCCCTACCATCTGATCACGAAATTCCTGTTCACCGGAAGCTTAACGTGCCACAAAACCTCGGTTTTGTTTTCCATGCAAACTGTCCTTATGTGACCGCGGCTGCTGCCCTCTACCGGTGGCCATGCCAGTCAAGGGCAAATCGCACAAGCCGGAGCGCGAATCATTATCGATTTCGACACCCCACTTTACCAGGGTGGGAAGGAATCTCACGGCCGCGTTTACCAACTGCTCTACAGTGGCGGAAATATTAATAATACAAATAAATAAATTAAAGCATGCACGCAACCAAATAAAACAGTCGCTTTGCATCCGTATTGCGGATAGGCTATCGCTTAGTTGACCTTGCTTTCGATTGCCTGTCTGCAGGTCATCATGCATGGTGAATAGTCAGCTGACTGGCACTATTGTTGGGGACTTGGGCCGTGGTCAGTTGGTTCAGGCAGAACGTCTCACCCCTACCACACCCCACCCCACACCCCACCCCTACCACACCCCACCCCACACCCCACCCCTACCATACACCACCCCACACCCCACCCGTACCATACCCCACACCCCACCCCTACCATACCCCACCCCACACCCCACCCCTACCATACCCCACCCCACACCCCACCCCTACCATACCACACCCCACACCTACCATACACCACCCCACACCCCACCCCTACCATACCCCACCCCACCCCACCCATACCATACCCCACCCCACACCCCACACCTACCATACACCACCCCACACCCCACCCCTACCATACCCCACCCCACCCCACCCCTACCATACCCCACCCCACACCCCACCCCTACCATACCCCACCCCACACCTACCATACACCACCCCACACCCCACCCCTACCATACCCCACCCCACACCCCACCCCACCCCTACCATACCCCACCCCACACCTACTACACCCCACACCCCACCTCACCCCTACCATACCCCACCCCACACCTACTACACCCCGCCCCACACCCCACCCCTACCATACCCCACCCCACACCTACTACACCCCACCCCACACCCCGCCCCTACCACACCCCACACCACCCCTACCATACGGCATACCCCACCCGGTCTTACTAGATTATACTGGATAGGTATTGGGTATTGGGATGGGTATTGGGTATTGTGTTGGGTACTGACCATTACCCTGTGCTGGTTAATCCAATGGATCAGATTCCCACCAAAGAAAACACGGCATTGTCTAAAGTTTTCATTATTTTAACTTAGGGACAAGTTTAGCAAAGCATGAACACAGCTAAACATTGTGTATAGGTGTGAGTGTGGTGCAACTTTAGACTATGATAATCTGCGGGATGGCTACGTTTGCTTGCACACGCCTGGTAGTATTACGGAGGCAGTAGCATAATAATTAGACAGAATATTCATTCCACTTTGATCGGGTATCCATTTGTAAACGAAAACCCACCGTCATTATTGTATTTGCATACATATATTCATCGCATTCTTCGCATAATAATGCAAACAAGGGCAACCACCGAAATTTCCCCACACAATAGGGATACTTGTTGGTGACATGTTGAATCACATAACAACAGGGATCCTCTATTGTTGACATGATGTAGCCCTCTACCAACTGTGAAACTGGATCCGCCAACTGTGAAGCTGGATCCGCCAGTACAGCATCTCCAACAGCTCTGGCATATCTCCGGAAAATCTGGCCCGCAGTTAATAGGTGATGTCTGATTTATATAGTCGCCACCACCCGGTTATTAGCGCCAGTGTGATCAATAGCTCAGGAGTGTACTATCAGCTGACATCTATATTTAGAACATTAGACTGACAGTTCTAGTTTCATGGACAGGGAGACAAGGTGAGTTCGCTCGAGGGGCGATTATAGGTTTCTGATAGGATTACCTTGTCGTAAATGGTTTCCAGGTGCACTGACTTGTGCGCAAAGTTTGGTTAACAGGATTGGTCTGTAGAATCAGTGTGGGCCTCTTACTTTTCAATAGGTTGGCATCCGTACTCCTTTCATCGCCATGTCTATCTCTTGCAGCAACCATTCATCATCATCATCAAGGCCTTACATTAGTTAACACCAGACCAAACATTCGGCTAACCCTAACGACATAGCGCTGCACAAATCTAACTCGTGAACTGTTTTACGCGCCATATTTCTGAATCCTTTAATCAGACAATCAAAATCGGGCACCAACATAACATGACATCATAACATCTTCGAGCCTGACCGCAAAGTTGCAGAGCTCGACACAGGCACCGGCACAATATGGAGGATTTCTTCCAGTACTCCTGACACTCAGCTCACACGGTCTGTCCTCTATCGCAACACTCTCTACCACAGCTCACCTTCCCACAACTCACATTCCCGCAATACTCTCTCCCCGCAAAAATAACTCCGCGCAACAGCCCTCCCTCAACATCCTTCCCGCAACTCAACTTCTTCCGCTACACCCCCTCCCACCAGTCACAACACCCTCTTCCGCAACATCCCGCAACTCACCTCTTCCACAACCTACCCTTCTCGTAACTCACCCCTTCCGCAACTCCTCCTACTTACAACTCACCCTTTCCATAACTCACCCTTCCCGCAGCACTCTCTCCCGGACACCCGTTCCGCAGCAGCCGCCGTAACACTGCCTCCCACATTGCCAGCGCTCCCTGTGCGTCGGGCGGCCCATCAATATCACCAGGCACGTGCTATCTCGACACCACGAGATTGTATCATCATCATCATCATATGTGCGCCTGCCATAAGTTACGCCGGAGACTCTACTAAGATTATCAGGCTAGGATCAGAGACACTTAATTAGCAATTAGAAGGTGATTAGGAAGTGGTAACGACGTCGGACAGCTGGCTAAGTCGCGGGGACGGGACGGGACGGGACGGGACGGGACGGGACGGGACGGGACGGGACGGGACGGGACGGGACGGGACGGGACGGAACGGAACGGAACGGAACGGAACGGAACGGAACGGAACGGAACGGAACGGAACGGAACGGAACGGGACTAGGATACAGGCATGACAAGGAAATTGTGTCTAATTGTTTGTCTGTAAAAATTGTGTGTATTTGATAAGATTTAGGATGTCAATTCAGTACATTTTGAGTGTTGTCTATTTTGCGGTGTGGTGGTAAGCCCTTACTGGCTTTTAATGGTTCCTAGCATATTTTTTTCCTCTAAATATTTCGCCGGAATTCGCCGGATATTGAGAAGTTCAATGCCGATATATCATCAAACAAGACGGACGGATTCACAGGTCGATACACGCTGAGAGTTAGATAGTGTTATATCGATGAACTAACCGATATCTCTCCTTCCACGCTTGTCAAACTGGAATTACTCCGGTACATTACAAGTGACCGATACATTTCAGAGATACGAAGTAAAATTATTTCGTAGTTAACGATTCAGGTAATCAATCTCCAGAATGGTAATTTTCAGGAAAATACTGAGTATCCTTGAGTCCATGAGTGAGTTGTCATGATTACCGAGCGGGCGCGAAGCGCCCGTGAGGTTTCTCGTCAACTTACTAGACACATTTACATTTGACCCGGCCCGATACGGCCATACAGACGCTTTTCGGAAGCTAATAACTTTGCAACCACTGCTCCGATTGAGATCGGGTTTTCACCATTTGATGGGACCATCAAATCAATTTTGATCTTGCTATGGTGTGTTCTGATAGGGGTGGTACCACAGCGCGTGGCACCCGCAGACGTTGAAATGAACAAGAATAATTCGTTATCAAAAATGCCTTGATTTATTTAAGCATTCGTTTTTGTATACGCTGAAGCATGCAGCGCTCAGGACGTACTCCCTTTTCGCGGATTCGAGAAAGGAAATCATGTAAAATTTAATAAAAGTTTATTTTAATGTTGGCATGCATGGAGGCCTGACAATTTGTATGAAGGAATAAAAGGACTAAAAGGACTATGTG
The DNA here is from genome assembly GCA_036785665.1 of Chirona hameri. Classification (NCBI taxonomy): domain Eukaryota; kingdom Metazoa; phylum Arthropoda; class Thecostraca; order Balanomorpha; family Balanidae; genus Chirona; species Chirona hameri. The sequence continues at coordinate 63,651 of JAXIVJ010004979.1, forward strand.
TTACTACCACGTGTGCTCCTGTACCGTTTAATATTTCAAACCTGTTTTAGCTTTACCAGTGCGCATCCGCTCGGTCATCGCCCAAAAAGGTGTTTTAGTGCGTAGTGCCGACACCTGGGGCGCTTGGCCGGATGCAGCCGTGCAACCAACCAAACCATCTAATGGCTTTGGATTCTATGAGACCTTGACGTGCAGAGCATGACGAATCGGTACACATGTCATTGGTCTGCATTTTCGTCATACCCTACGCTATAGACATGGCCAAACGATGGCCAAACGAAAAGGGTGCGAATTCGGACAAAATGTCGCTTTAAAAAAGGCGCTCGATGGATTTGTGAAAAATTTACATCGCTGGATTCCGCGTGAGCTCAGCTTTTGAATGTTGCATCTCCCTTAGTTTGACCCCTCCGAACCTTCCAACGAATCTGTTCACTATGATGCTTTCTACTTTCTCGCAATATGACTCATTGCTGCTTTCAGGATTCTAGATTTCGTTTTTTAAGGCGTCCCATAGGGATGAAAATAGATGAAATAACATTTAAGGTCATGCAAAATAATGTATGAACTCAACTTTTAAGGTTGTTGTTAAATCCTGGTTTTGATTCATAGGTGAGACACATTTCCTTGTATACTGATACATCAACCATTATAAGACATGGACAACATACCACCCCCGATAGATAGATAGATAGATAGATAGATAGATAGATAACATACCACCCCCGATATCTTCGAATCGGCAATCTATATCATGTATCAGACTGACATTGTGTGTGATTACAAATGTTTTATTCACAGCTACACCGAAATATCCGAAACTTATCTGAACCAGTGTTCGTCACGGCCCAACCAACCCCCAGCCCGGCCCGGTCCGGCCCTGGCCCAAGAACACCAAGCCCAGACCCGGACCAGGCCCGGTTAAATTCATAAATTTGAGGCCCAGGCCCGGTCTTCAGATTAAGCATATAATTATTTTCACAAAATTTGCAATCGTATCATAGCATGTTTACTTGTATATTATACATGTGAAACAATGAACCAACTTTGCTAACAAACAAAAAACACAGCCACAGCAACAGTGTGTTGCTGTGGAAGAGAACTGAAGGTTAAAATATGTTTAAAGAGAATGGTTCACCTTTAACATGGGGTTTTGGACTGAGATAGCAGAGTTGTAGAGCAGATCTAAAAATGGGTTGTGGTAAAAGAATTACCTCCCTACGTTAAGCAATTTGGACTAGTGGGCCCGGTTTCATGTCCGCTGTTCCGGGCCACGATCGGGACATGAACGCTCGCCGCCGGAGGCAGGTACACTCTCTGGCATGTATTCTCTGATCACGACGCCTCGTTAATATCCGCTCAGCCGCCCGGGCGGTGCGGCGGCCCCTTGTCAGAGACTGTACTTGGCGTCAGGCGGAGCGGGGCGGGGCGGAGCCAGAACGCCAGCTGCTATCTACGATTTATCGTGAAATACAAAGAGAAACTTACTTCTTTTTCCACATATATCCATCAGCTGTCCAAAACCAAAGTCATATTCGTAGTTTTGAGCTCAAGATGCCCGTATGTTTGATTTTCAAGACAACTTTCAAGGTAACATATTCCCTTTAAGCTCTGACCTGAGCTTGCGCGCAGTACTTCAACATTCTCAGCCCAGGCCCGTCCAGAGCCCGATGATTTCCTTAAAGTTGAGGCCCGGGCCAGGGCCAGCCCAGGCCCAACCCAGGCCCGGCCCATGGCCCATAGGGCCAGCCCGGCCCATGACGAGCTCTGATCTGAAGTATCCGATAGAAAAAAATTGCTCAAACCCGAAACCTAGTAAGCAGTTTCCATCTGACACCAGAATGTTAAACATCATCATTAACGCCCGTTAAAACACCCCACTAACTCATGGGTGGGAGTAGGTCTAATTGTTAGTAACTTGCTCATGAATCTCATCTGCCCTCGTGCCCACTATTGAATGCACCTTAGCGATAATTGCAACGATAACGAGCACGCCATTTGCCCACGCAACTCCACCTACCACATGCCGGTCTTGTGCGTTGCTGCCGGCAGTCCTTTCAAATCACAAACACCTGCAGGCAGTGGTGGCCACGCCCGTGTGATCACGTGATCCGAGGGTCGACCTTGACCTAGATTCTCGCCAGGACTCGGGGCGCGGTGGTGTGGGGCGGGGCGGGGCGGGGCGGGGCGGGGCGGGGCGGGGCCGGGAGGGGAGGGGTGGGACGGAAGAGGCGGTTTATGGAGTCGTATCCGGGGTGGTCTGCTACTTGAAGCAGAGGGCGGAACCTCGCCTGGAGAGTCACTGGTGTGAGACTCTGAGTCACACGTGGATGACTCGAAGGAGTCACTGGTGTGAGACTCTGAGTCACACGTGGATGACTCGGAGGAGTCTAGATAAGTGCTGAGTCGCTGAATCATGTGTTGGAGTGGCGGAGGATACGGATACAACGCGATACTGGGAGAGGCAAGAGTCAGCACTATCAACGAAATGGTCGTGGCTGTCCATTTTAAGAAGGTGTTCAAGGTATTAATTTCCAGCAGTATCTGTGTCTTGGTTTGTGTTGGACAACGCTTGTGTTGTGTGGGGATCTGGCTAGTAGGATCAGTGATATTCCAATTACGATACAAAACAAACACAAACTTTGGTATAACCATCGTCCTTCTTCCTTTTCCAGTTTGTTTGGTCATCGTAGACCTTCATATTCACCGCTGACAGTAATGAGTCATTGATGATGCTGCTTCGCGGTCCCTGGATCCTATGCTTCATCGCAGTCCCTGGATCCTATGCTTCATCGCAGTCCCTGGATCCTATGCTTCATCGCAGTCCCTGGATCCTGTCCGGCCCACGCTGAGCCCAACCACAGCGGACCCCCCCCCCCTTCCGAACTACCACCCCTTCCCCTTCCGAACTACCACCCGCTCTCTTCCGAACTACCACCCGCTCCCCTTCCGAACTACCACCCGCTCCCCTTCCGAACTACCACCCGCTCCCCTTCCGAACTACCACCCGCTCCCCTTCCGAACTACCACCCGCTCCCCTTCCGAACTACCACCCGCTCCCCTTCCGAACTACCACCCGCTCCCCTTCCGAACTACCACCCGCTCCCCTTCCGAACTACCACCCGCTCCCCTTCCGAACTACTACCCGCTCCCCTTCCGAACTACCACCCGCTCCCCTTCCGAACTACCACCCGCTCCCCTTCCGAACTACCACCCGCTCCCCTTCCGAACTACTACCCGCTCCCCTTCCGAACTACTACCCGCTCCCCTTCCGAACTACCACCCGCTCCCCTTCCGAACTACCACCCGCTCCCCTTCCGAACTACTACCCGCTCCCCTTCCGAACTACCACCCGCTCCCCTTCCGAACTACCACCCGCTCCCCTTCCGAACTACCACCCGCTCCCCTTCCGAACTACCACCCGCTCCCCTTCCGAACTACCACCCGCTCCCCTTCCGAACTACCACCCGCTCCCCTTCCGAACTACCACCCGCTCCCCTTCCGAACTACCACCCGCTCCCCGCCGTAGCCCCCCCCCCCCGCCCCGGGTCGTGTCCCCCTCTCTGTTGACGTCGCCTGGCCCGGAGACAGCAGTACCCTTGAGGCCACCTCTCGCACATCACGCAGACCGCAGAAAAACTGTGATCGCCGGCCCCTCCCTACATATCAGAAGATCAGGAGGAGGGGGCTAGCAGAGCAGGACCGCCACAAACATGTTGCTTCAAGTGTTGACCTCCATCAGTGGAATGCGACCACTGTCGGGCCCCTGTGGGGTTGGGGCGTCTCAAGGAGAATGTGTTTGATATGGTTTCAATCATAACAAGATGCTACATATTGTCCTGTGTTGTCTTCTAATTAATATAATTTGGGTTTATGGGCGTGCCGGGTACTAAGGGCATATGGAGCCCATACACTGTGGCTTTTAGAAGCTCTTTTTCTTTATCTTCTGAAAATATCTGTGCCTGGCACATTTTGCTTTGCAAATTGGGAATGCTCACGTCACTCTTTCTCAAAGCTCACCATTTGTCTGTAATTTAATTTCTCCTTTTAAGTAAGCGGAATACTCACTACATTTTTTTTTCTCGGCATGCAAGGTTTACAGAGTGAACTTTATCCATTACTGCCCTCAGAAGCTCACTGTTCAGATAAATTAAGTTCACATTTCCCAGTGGATCAGCACCTGTTGGCGTGTCTTGCGTAGTCCTCTGTTCGGCCGGCACTTCTGGCGCTGCACAGATACCCTCCATGATAGATGACTTGGCGTGGAATGGGTCAGGGCCAAAACCGCCCACACTGCGCCTGCTGGCTCGTTTGTGGCCTCGAATAGCACGATTAAACAGTATTGAGGACTGGAACAAGCCAGGCCTAACTAGGTTTCTGATGCTTCAAGTTGAAGGAGAAACGATGAAGGAAGGGCTAAGGAGAAAACGAAGGATCCATGTTTGAGTGGTCTGCTTTGGCGTTTTGCTTTATCTTTGTTTACTACGTGTCAATGTTAATAAGCATTGCTGTTGAATGGTAAACTATTTAGCTGCTACTAGATATGGAATAATGCCCATCAGGCCGCCATTAAAGGAAAACAGTCCACCTTGAAAAATCTCAGAAATGATTGAGAGAAGCTAGAAATGAATTATCATGTTACTAGTAAGCCATAAATGTATATATATGAACGCGGAAAAACAAACAAATTATAATGTCAGTTATTTGGTTCCAATTAGAATGTTTTCCTCTGAATGGAGTGAATTAATGCGAAATCAGGACATCTGCACGTGCGTGACGTATAATTTCCTAAGATTATTGCTGAGAGAAGTGTTTATAGACAATTTTAGCGATATATCTCAAAGTTCATTCGTGCAATGAAGGGAATAAAATAAGGTACTCAAACAGCATGTTCTTGTCCAGCGCTATATATTTCAATGTTTATAATACTGATTCCCCAAGCCATACGTTATAATCATACGTCAAATCAGCCAATCAGCGATGGGAGCCCACGACTCGTCCCGGCTTCTAGGACTCCGGTAAGCCAATTTTAATCAATTTAGGGGTTTCTATGAAGATATGAAAGCTGCTCAAGTCCATTTGCGAGCATGGATACAACTTGGCTACCTCAACTCAAAACTCCATGTTAAAGGTCAACTGTTTCATTTAACAACACATTTGAATGTTTGTCTTAACACCAACAGCTCTATCTCATAGTATTAGTCGTTCAATCATGATCGTCGATTAACACATAATTGACTCGTTCATCACAGTCTACTTAGTATTCAGGGACGCACATAGGCAAGCGATCTACAGGAGACCAGCATCTCTTTATTTGTAATATTACTTCTGTAATATGCTGTATTCTGATGGGAATATAATATCATATCATTATCATCATTTATTTCGTACGACGCTCCATATATGACATGGCTTTTCAGGCCAAGTGTCAGACAATGACAAATACAATAAGTATAATTACATAAAAACCTAAGCAGCAATAAAACACAAAACATTCACATTAAAACCACGGCTAAAATGACTACGGCTAGCTCTCGCTCATGTTGATACATTGCATAATATTGCTACCTCGAAGAAATCTGAGTTTCCCAATGCCAGTTACTCCACCTCATGGATGTACTCTTGGGTAGTGATAGTTTGTTGTATTACTTGATACATATAAAACAAAAGTTTTAGAGTCAATCTCAGATGTCAGCCTCAGCACAAAGGCTGGAGATAAGACGACCAAACACAGTCATTAGAAGTGTTGGAGTAAATTCCGTGTAAATATGACAATTCGACTATGTGCATGCCGAAATTCCACCGTATAGACTGTCACACTTTCCCGTCTTATATAAAATTGGTCTTAATTTCATTTTGTTATGTTTTCTGTTAATTGTTTTATTTATTTCTCCTTAGTCCCAACATACAATATTGAATAATCGCATTAACTACTTAAAGTGAATAATTCAAATTTAAAGGAAACAGTCCACCTTGCAAAAATCTCAGAAATGATTGAGAGAAGCAAGAAATGAATTATCATGTTACTAGTAAGCCATACAAATGTATATGAACGCGGAAAAAAACAATTATAATGTCAGTATTTGGTTCCAATTCAGCTGTTTTCCTCTGAAGGGAGTGAATTAATGCGAAATCACGCGCGTGACGTATAATTTCACTAAAAATATTGCTAAAAAAGTGTGTATAGGCGATTTTAGCGATATATCTCAAAGTTCATTCGTGCTATGAAGGGAATAAGGTCCTGAAACAGCATGTTCTTGTCCAGCACTATATATTTCAATGTTTATAATACTTATTCCCCAAGCCAAACGTCATAATCATGCGTCAAATCAGCCAATAGGCGCTAGGCGTCACAAAAGGATAATCGTTCAGACTTCTAGGACTCCGGTAAGTCAATTTGTATTAATTAAAAGGAATGTTTCACCTTTGTATTGGTTTTGAACTGAGATAGCCATTATCTTTGGCCGTTATTGAAATGTCGAAAATACTAAGGTCATTTTCCCAAAAACTTAGCCGTTTTTAAGCAATTCAATTTATAGTTTGCAAAATGGGGTCTAGAATAGTGCCGCCGCTGATTGGCTGACAGCAACTTTTTCAGCTAATCCCACTTTGTCAGCCAATCAGCGGCGGTCTATAGCTCAATAATGACATCATCCCAAATTTAAAACTGAATTTGTATAAAGTTAAGTGACTTTTCGAGAGATAAAAATATCGCCATCGTTTTCAGCAGCACTTACTTCATATTTTCGACTACAACCGGCGTATATTTGACAACTTTCAGAAAGTTGAAACATTCCCTTTAACCCGCGAGTTGCTGGGGTATATTCCATAACGCGACTTACGAGGGGGGGGGGGGGGGCTATTTTTTGCCCTCCCTCGGATCTCCGGAACTACTACACCAATTGTAAAAATTCAAACGGCATTCGATATCCCTGGGAAATTTATCGAGGGAAATATACTATTGTTTCCCTCAGGGTCACTGATGACGTTACAGGTCAGGTCAAGTACAAAATGTTTGACCGTGTCAAAAGGTCTCGATGGATGGAATTGTCGCGCAAAATTGTTATATTAAACGCATAAGCAGTCCATAAATTGGTATGATTCGTGTGTCTGACACTTCTAAGTACCATCCTAAGCTGTTTACGACCCTGAGTCAGGTCAAGGTCATCCAGGGTCACGAGGTCAAACTGCAGATTACGGTCATTAGTCGTTGTAACACATGTTTATGGGTTTGTGTTTCGTCTAGAACGCGAAAAATGACCTTAGAACATTGTTTGCTCTATATAAATAGAAGTAAAAAGCAAACACAGAAATGCATTTTTTTATGCATAGTATGCTGTGAGAGGTGGTCGATTTTTGTCATTTAAAGGTCATAGGTCAGTCGCTTTTGAAGATATCGACTTCAAATTTGTTACACATATTCACCGAGCACGTCTCGATCACACATATTCTGTTTTTTTATAACTCTGATTTTTGTTATTGAAAATATTGTAAAAAATAAAATACAAATGTATTTGGAATTCTCGAAATTTTGAATTTAAAAACTAAAACATCCGAGATAGCAGTTTGATAGCCCGGTCGATTTTCATTTATTTAGTTTAAGGCAATTTAATTTATCTTAAACATTGTACCTTTGACAGCATTTTCCGCAAACCATTATTTGTCAACAAAAGCTGAAGAATATGACGTCACTCTGACGTCATTCCCGGTTGACCTATCATAACCTTATCTTTTTCCTTTGGCTAACAGATGTAGAATTGATGTGAAAGAAGGTACTGAAAGATCGGTGACGATACTGGTATTGGTTTAGGAGTTATTGCAAAATAACGAGAGGTGGGGGGATCAAAAATAGCCCCCCTCCCCAGTAAGTCACGGGTTAAGGGGTTTCTATGAAGATGTGAAAGCTTCTCAAGTCCATTTTCGAGCATGGACTACACATTGGCTATCTCAACTCAAAACCCCGTGTTAAAGGTGAACTGGTTCCTTTAACATGGGTTTTGGACTGATATATGTAAATGTGTAGAGCTGTAGAGCAGATCGAAAAATGGGTTATGGTGAAGGAATTACCTCGCTACGCTAAGTAGTTTCGACACAGGACTAGTGGGCCCCTTTTAAAAGACTCCGTTTCGGGTCCACGAAACGTCACAACGGTTGTTCACGTTAAAAGCAGTCTGCGTATATATGCCTAAAGCCCGCTATTATTGTTTGCAGTAGCTTCCATATCCAAGCTACCATATGCATGACGTCATATATTGTCATGAAGTTTTTAAGGCCATGAAGAAGAAAAGAGATACATGTCTATTTCTCGACGGATATCCATCTATCGCCCAAACAAATGTCATATTCGTTTTTTCAGCTCAAAATATACCGTATAGCCAAATTTCAAGACTGTTTTCAATGTGACCTATTCCCTATAAGTGGACGTTATCAAGGCTACTAGAGAATAATAAATACTTGGCTACTACTTGACGTAACTAAGTAGAATATTTACATTCAGGCTGCTGATTCTTTACTCCCTGAAGTATTGGTCAGGAAACACAAATAATACAAAATCGTCTTGCATCAATAGTACTCTTCAGGCCAAGTGTCAGACGTGACTTTATGGACGTGACTTTGGAGGGCGATATGGGTTTTGAACGGCCCCATACCATTATCAAGCCCGACATGATCCTGAGCGGCCCGAGCGCAGCGAGGGACGCCAAGTGTCATAAAGGCCTTCTGATAATGGTAATGGATAATGCCTTTCAAAACCCATTCAACCGACAAATGTCACGTTATTTGTATTATTGTCACTTATCTAGGTGACATATTTATGTGTCATTATATCCGATTGTTCTAGGCCGCAGGATTTCGGATTTAATACCGGGCGTGAATCAACTGCTCGTGATTTATATTTGTTTTCTAAAGAATGTGATTTTCGGAAATGGAAGCCGATGCTTCATTACCGATCTACCTTCTAAAGTAATAGGTGCATTTTCATTGTATGTGGAAAACGTTAATTTAGAGTAACTTTGGACCGTGAAATGACTGAAAATGAGCTAATAGAACTAGACAAAAGTGCAGTACCAGCCAGCACATCGAAGGCCACTTAGTATGGCATGAAAAAGTTCAATGAGTGGCTAGTTTTCAGAGACCATCCTTGTGATATTGAAACCGTTACTCCGGAAGAACGGTGTAGTCTATTAAGCAAATTGTATGCCGAGGTGAAGGCAAAGAAGGCTGGCGAAAGCTTAACGCCCCCCAGACCTGTATTCGGGCAGCCATTCACCGCTGCCTGACTGGTGCTCCCTAAAATCGACCGTTCAACATCCTCACTAATAGGGAGTTAATTGCAGCGAACAAGATCCTTGACACCCGCTGCAAACTCTACGTAAAAGCAGGCAATCCAAAACTCCAACGTAAAGCTCCGATCACAGAAGATGACATGAAGCGTTTGGGTGACTTGAAGATGACATGAAGCGTTACTTCGCGGGAAACATGTCAAACCCAACCGTTCTCGTGCAGGCCACATGGTTCTATCTCTGACTTTTCTTCGGAAGAAGAGGTCGGGAAGGCTGGGCTCAATCAACGTCAACTTCCATCAGTAGGAAGATTTAACTGCATGAAACGTGAATGCCAAAGCCATGTATACCATAATGTGAACACTGAAAATGCAGTTAAAAGAACAACTTTACTCTGTATATATTGATTGATTGATATAGATTGAATGAAAGTATGAATAAAAACCAGGCCAATAATGACATGTCGGGCCAATAATGGCATTATTCGCCCGACAGTGCTTATTTTGAGGGCGATATAGATTTGGATCCGCCCTCCTAAATGGCGGTAATCGACTAGTGAACGACACGTGCAAGTGACAACAATGGTTATTAGTCACAGGCACGCCATACAAATAGGATTTTTGCTTCCGAACTATTTGAGTGGACTGCACAGTCTCAGACATCAACTAGCTGGTGGCCATCTAATCATGGATGCAATGTTGTGCCTTGGCGCCGCTGCTGGGCGTGGCTACTCCTAATGCCATCACGTATGCGATCTGCATGAACAGCCCTCTTGTTCATCTCGCGATCATTATCTGTCTGAACACATGTCAGACATCAATACGGCCGAAATTCGCCAGACAACCGCCGCTAACCGATTCGCCGGTAGCGTATTTATCCAAGCAGTGACTCGTCAAATGTCTGATTGTGTATGAGCGCTGTGTTACGCCATATCACCGCAGAATTGCCTCGGGGGATGTCAGATGGCAAGTGCTCACCCCTCCCCTCGCACTTGGACACGCCCTGAACGGGAATGCGGGGCTGTCTACCTCCCCCCCCCCTCCTCCCCCTGGTGCGGCGTAGGGTTTGTGTTTAATATGCGGCGGTTGTCATTAGGGGTCCGGGGGAGAGGGGAGTGCTTCATCACCAGCTACCCCTCAGGCAATGTTCTGATGATGTCAGCGTTTTGAGAGGGACGTGATCAGACGTCGCTCTACAGGCGTCCGTCGCCTGATCGCGTGTGATACTCATGGCGGTAAATAGCCTGGTAATTGTCGCCGGAAGGTGTCTCAGGTGGCTGGTAAGTGACGGTTCGGTGGAGGCGGGAGAGTTAGAGGGGTTGGCGGGAGATTGATGGGGATGGCGAGATGTATCACTAATTATCAAGTGGATGAATCAAAAAAGATATCAGTGTTTTCACTTGCATGGGACTGCATTGAGATTAATGGAATAAATTATCATTGTTATGTGTTTAAAAATTAATTAGCCAATAACTTGATTTGCACTACTTGTTTGCGTACATTTTAATCATTTGTGCATGATGCATCGACCCTGAGTATTCTATGTAACTAAACTGTGCTTAGTCATTGCGGTCAAGGCGAAATGGATAGGATATATGTGAAAATATGTTTCACATTCGTTACACATATATGGTAGAATGAAAATTCGCGCAGAACTATAAATCATGTATCGGAAATAATAACGTCGCATTTGTGTTATCCTATTACAAAATAAACGAGGTAATATAACTTGTATGTATCTTATCTACCTAAACTACCCCAAACCATTGCATACCACATTAATCAGTCTACGTTGGCATTGACTAAGATACAGTTCTTTATAGACCCACTTGCATGACCAATAAACAGATAAGCTCCATCTGCTGCAGTGGTAATGACCAATAACGCGTTGTCGCAAATGTCAACCAAGCGACCATTTCAGTCGTCACTTAGGCCAGGCCTGATGCCTCTGCACGGGCAAAGTGCTTCGTATAGACGTGCACGTGCAGACGGCATGACCTTGCTGAAGACACGTGTTACCATGGTATCACTTCACAGTCTGTAGAGCTTCCCAGACGGGTGGAAGGGTGGTTCAGGAAGAGCGCTGGACTTCTTTTATTCGATTGTTTTGTAATGTAAGATGAATTTTAATAACTTATCTAGTTTGATTAAAGGGAATAGCTTACCTTTTACATGGGGTTTTGAACTGATATAGCATATTTGTAGAGCATATCGAAAAACGGGTTGTGGTTGAAAGAATTACCTCGCTACGTTAAGTAATTTCGACACAGGACTGTGTCTAAATTACTTAAATAGACTGTGTCGGACAGGAAATTTATTTTGGGCCCCTTTTAGAAGAAGAAGTTTCGGGCGCCCGAAACTTGTTTCTGGTCCTCACAACGGTTGTTTACGTTACAAGCCTGCGTATATATGCAGCCTGCGTATATATGCCTAAAGTCCGTGGTTATTGTGTGCAATAGTTTCCATATCCAAACTACCATATGCATGACGTCATAATTGTCGTGAAGTTTGTTATGGCCATGAAGGAGAAAAGAGAAACATGCCCATTGTTCTACGGATATCCATCTATCGTCCAAACAAATGCCATATTCGTTTTTTCAGCTCGAAATACCCCGTATAGCCAAATTTCAAGACAACTTTCAAGATGACCTATTCCCTTTAATATAAAATATAATTTAATACAGTTTGACGAGCACAATTGACTGATGGGTGTTGTCGGACGACGCCGATGAAGAGAAGCAAATAAAACAAATAAGGTACAGTCAATAGTTACCAATATTTCTCCAATAGTTGCACAGCAGGTGGATGGAGTGGCTATGGGGTCACCACTCGGCGTCTTGTTCGCGAATGCGTACATGTGCCACGTGGAACAGGAAGTGCTCCACAACATGCAGAAGAAGCCACACATCTATAAGAGGTACATCGGCGACATTTTCGTCCAGATCGACACAGAAGAGGAACTATAGGGCCTACCAGAGAAGCTTGAGCGGGCTTCAGTCCTCAAATTCACATACGAGCTCGGCGCCAACGGCAAGCTCCCCTTCCTGGATGTCCATCTGGACATTTCGAACGGCCGGCACGAGACCGCAGTCTACAGGAAGAAAACGGATGGGGGTCGATGCCTAAACGCGTTTGGTGAGTGCCCAGCACGCTATAAGAAAGGCGTTATTAGGACTTACGTGCGCAGGGCAGTGAAGTACTGTAGCTCCTGGGAAACATTGCATGAAGAGCTGAAGCACGTCAAACAGGTGCTGACGAACAACAACTACCGGACTTCTGACATCGATGAAGAAATAAAGACAGCCCTGAACGACTTCATGAACACAGAACGCCCTATTAAGGAAAGAACATCAGCAAAACCTATCGTGCTCTACTATGGTAATCAGATGAATTCAGCCTACAGAGTTGACGAAAGAGTCCTGAAAGGAATTGTCCTTAGGAACGTGATACCGCCTGGCGACAATAAACTGGAGATTAGGATTTATGATAAGAATAAGACAACATCAAGCTTGGTAATGAAGAACAACATGCGAAAAGAGTCCAAGTTCAAGAGCACCAATGTAATCTATCACTGGACCTGCCCAAACGAAGGTTGCAAACTTCGGAATCAACCAGTAGATGACATAGGCCGCACAAGAACAACACTCTCGAGAAGACTCACAATGCACCTACACGATCACCCTCCGTCCCTTCACACAAAGGACTGCCACAACAGAGAAATAACGCGTAAGGAACTGGAAGAGAACGGCAATAATTGCGTTTGAAAGTAACGTCAGGCGTCAAAGGATCCTGGAGGCGGTCGTAATCCGCGAGAGTCACCCCACCCTTAACACTCGAGCGACTACCTCGGGATATTTACTCTGTGCAGCGCCCATACATATGGTGATTAAGAGAATAAATACCGTTGGTGTTTCCCGTATCGAAAGTGATGTCGAAAATGTAGCGTGTATAGTGTGAAAAATACTTCAGAATGCTTTTTATGAAAGCTTCTAAACTTGTTTATTTACTGTGCTACTTATGTATGATTTGGTTCATATAGCTTGAAAATGTTATTGGAATACAACGAAACCGGTCGCTAATTATGTATATAATATATATATATATATATATATATATATTATATATATATATATATATATAATATATATATAATATATATATATATATATATATATTATATATATATATATATGTATATATATATATATATATATATATATATATATATATATATATATATATATATATATATATATATATATATATACATATATATATATATATATATATATATATATATATATATATATATATATATATATATATATATATATATATATATATATATATATATATATATATATATATATATATATATATATATATATATATTATATATATATATATATATATATATATATATATATATAATATATAATATATATATATATATATATATATATATATATATATATATATATATATATATATATATATATATATATATATATATATATATATATATATATATATATATATATATATATATATATATATATATATATATATATATATATATATATATATATATATATATATATATATATATATATATATATATATATATATATATATATATATATATATATATATATATATATATATATATATATATATATATATATATATATATATATATATATATATATATATATATATATATATATATATATATATATATATATATATATATATATATATATATATATATATATATATATATATATATATATATATATATATATATATATATATATATATATATATATATATATATATATATATATATATATATATATATATATATATATATATATATATATATATATATATATATATATATATATATATATATATATATATATATATATATATATATATATATATATAT